>PVJL010001629.1:0-247720 GCA_004026885.1 Lyroderma lyra
ATTTTACATTAAGATGGGCACTGAACAAAAGTGTCAGTATTTAGAACAGCTGTTTTAAAAACAGGGGCCCAATTTATAGAAATGAGTTTAAAAAGGGCACCCAAGTGGAAACAGGTTGGGAACTGCTGTAATGTAAGAGCCCTTCCTGTCATCTCCAGTTACATTTTCCCCCTTGATCAGAGTTTGTTGGCTGCTGCTTCTGAGGAAGCTAAGATGTTTCCTAGTTCTATGTATGGAACCCTGCACTCTAAGGGCAGGGGATGTCAAGACAATCATTTTGCAGCAGTTCAAGATGATCACTAATAAAGAGTTTGCATGTGGAACTTCATCAGGTAAAGATGGTCCAGAGATACTCTTTTGTGAATATTTTATGTTGGACCTATGAATGGTTGTCCATCAGCTCTCTTATGGATAGCCATGTTCCTTTGGCTTGGCTAGTACCCTCTCTAGAAGGTACCACAAGGATATTTTTCCCTGCTAACATTCTGGTATTGGTGCTTTTCTTAACACACATTTATCCTTGCTCCCTTCATTCCTTCCATCTACCCATCCATCAATCCACAAGAGACACATGAATTACCTATCTATTCTGTTCATGGCATGGCAGTCGGGCTATGAAAAATTAAAAGGTAACACCAAACTGTCCTCCCTCCAAGTCTTGACTGAGGAGTGGCAATTATCTTGTCCTAGAAGGAGAGCCCAAGTGCAGCCCTTTAGAGATTGTCCCTTTACTCAGCAGATTAACATTAGATAACAGGGCAGTGATAAGGGGTGAATAGTTCTGTTTTACCCTTCTTAACCATTGTACCTTGCCCTTATTTCTGTAGGCATTAGCATTATTTTTCTGTTTTTATCTCTTTTTCCTTCATGCTGCTTCATTTATGGCTGTTAGAGAAACAGTCACCTTTCATTGTTCTTAGACGAAGGTGTATGTTCATCTACATGTACAATGCATAATGTAAGAAATATCTTTGTTCAGAGTCGGATGCACATAGATTTATGGAAATGAGTCAATATGCCACATTAGAATTTTTTCTTTGCAGTGTTTTATAAATCACAATGATCTCAAATATTAAGTGGAGATATCATTGAGATCAATGTGATTTATAAAATACATCTGATAGAGCAGTTTGAATATAGAAATCTCTTTTCTAAGAAAGCAAATTAAATGTTACAATTGTTAATAGATAAAATTTACTGAGCACTACATGTCAGCTTTTGTGTTGGAAGCTTCAGCACCATTATTTTACTTAATCTTTTCAACAAACCTAGGAGTTAGTTGTCATTATCAGTCTCATGTTTCAAATGGGGAAATGGGTATTCGGTCACATACCCAAGTTCAAAGGAGGCTGAGTCCGGACTCAGATCTAGGCAATGTGACCCCAGAGTTTCTCCCTTAGCCATCCTGTTTCCTTAGACCATGAGTTGTCAATCAACAACAACAAAACTCCAAACAACAACAACAACAAAAACTTTTCTGTCATCTCCTGCTCTCCACCCACAAGGGGCAATGTTAAGACTTAGGTTCATCAAGGAATAAACTCAACAACCATGTCTATGACCAAAAGAATGGCCATGTTTGGGAGCACAGGATGTTTTCATTTTGAGTAAATGCTGACAGGACAAGTCTTCTGTAGATGGCAGGAGACTGTTTCTGATGGAGGCTCGACCACCAGCACCAAGCCTGGTGACCACCTCTGAGCTAGTGGACCAGATGGTTGCTTTTATTTCTCCTCTTTGCATTAATATATGCCACTCTTTATTCTTCGTATTTTTCAGCTCGCTCTTTTAAAATGTTTTGACTCCATATCCACAGGCTCTGCAATGTCAGAGATTCTCCCTGTCTTCTGCTATAATGCCAAGCTCCTTTGAGCAGGAATGGCTTCCTGTGACATCTATAATGGCACCATGTTGGATATTTGAATTGAACTAAATTATCTCAGTATCTCTGTTACCTTTTATTTTATCCCTTAACACCTTTGGAAAGCACATCTCCCTCTCAAATGAAGAAAGAATTTTGGTGTTAAGCAACAATAATCAACAAATCTACATCAAGAGTTAGAGAGCAAATCCAGAAAGTAAGAAAAAGTGAGAGTGGTCAGGTAAGTACTGTGAAGGTAGACCAGGGCCAAGCCCCCAGGGAGCCCTGTGGCATTGGACAGAAGCTGGGGTGCAGCGTGGGCGTGGAGGCAAGACAAGTGTTACCCCAGACATGGACGCATGGGACAGATGTTCATGCTTTCATTTAAAAACATTTACCACACCTGACAGGTCAAGCACTGAGCTACAAGGATAAATAAGACACAACCCTGTAGGCTGTAGGGGAGAGAGATAAGTAAACAAATAAGATGAACAATGTGAAGAGTATACAGATCACCCTGAGAAGACAAAAGGAGTGATGAGCTTATGGAGTAGGTTGGGAGAGCTCCCAGCAACGAGGAGTCTAATATTGCCCGGATACGGGCCAGGACGACATGCTGGGGAGAGCACGGAAACAGGAAGCAGGCACGGCACGCATACTTGGCAGCAGAGACGTGCAGGGTTGGTTTCAGCCAGGGGATAAGGTGCCTTCGGGGTGTGCAGTCACAAGTGGGTGGGAGATACTCATGGGCAGACTGCCTGTGAGGGATCTTGTGTGGCTGCAGCCAGAGCTGAGGAGGAGCCCTGGAGAGCCACGCATCGATGCAGAGGGAGAAGAGGGTGGGAAGTAAAGAAGGGCTCTGCCAAAAGGGACCCAGATCCTCTCTGGTCAGGTCAAAATTTCATGGTTTTTCTTCAATAATCTTCAATTTGAATTTCAGTAACAACAAACATGTAGGGAGCATTCACTGTGTGCCTGACGCTGTGCTTAGCTCTTCACATGCAGACGGATGGAATTTATACCAACCGTACGGTCAGAAGCCAGAAAGGACTCAAGGGAGATGTTACTTTTTAAACTCAAGGACCCAAAAATCTATATGAGAAGATAAGAAACCATGTAAGAATTAGAGGATGATACAAGAAAGTATAGGATGAGTGGTTGGTACATCCTGAAAATAGGAAGGTGTGTAGGGGCTACACTGCCTCTTCGAGAAGCCTTTGCAACTTAACCTAGTGTTGCTCCTCCCGGGCTGCTCTAGGGGGCCTGCAGCAAGATTTGCTTAAGGAACACACCACAGACATGGGCTCTAAATACTATTAGATTTCAAGGTATTATTATTACATTTGCTCATCTCTCCTCTCTCAGCCAGGGGGTTCAAGGATGGATGAAGTCTAGAAACTGATACGACATAAATAGTTAATAGTCAGGCCGTGGACCCACTCTGAACCTTTTGAGGCAGTCAGTAAATGGAATGCAGCGGTGAGGACACAGAACCACTTCTGCCCACCCACGGAAACAGTCAAGCTGCCACAATTTGCACAAGGTGCAAGTGACAGATCAGCCTTTCGGAGGACCCTGCTCACGCTGCACATTGCAGTGATCTCACCTCGGTCACAGAGCCTCTGCCTCACAGCTGGGCTGAAGGAATTAGCTTGCACACCAGAATATTAATGTCAGCATCTTTTGTCACGTGGGCTGGAGATTTGCAGCCACTTGAAAAAACCAGCAACTCTGCTCATGATTATCTGTGATTTAGAGAAAAGGGTAGTTACCAATAAAAATACAGAAGTCTGTCATCGAGCTCATTGTGACAGTCCCTGTATAAGAAAATGCAAGTTAGAATATTTGGAATGCTTTTTTATTTATAAGCAGTCAGGAAAATGTAAAGACAAAACAAAACCCCAAAAAACTCCAGAGGGTGCTTTAGGAAGAGAAAGAAAGGAATGTTTCTCCACTTCTACCCACCCCCCTTTCCATGAATTATATAATTCTAGGCAGAGAAATGTCATAAAATGCCTTTCTTTGCATTGTGTGCTGCTATTTGGTGTGTCTTGTCTGGCTTGCTTGGATTAGGTAACAGGCCAAACATGAACTTGGTAGGGGACTAAGGGTCAGGAGACAATTGGGGCTGTTGGGACCCGGTACTGACCACAGAGGTAGACACGCTTGCTTGAAGCCAGGAGAGGACTCAGGGCAGCAGACGCCAATAAAGAACAAGAGAGAGAAGACGACTCGGACCGAGAGAGTCCATCGGACGCAAAACGTCTCTTCTAAAATAGAGACCAGAAAGAACTCAGCTTCACGTCTGGTAAGTTCTTACACTTCAGTCACCAAATCCCAAAGTCAAAGCAATTTCTCCCCTTGCTTGGCCAGTCCTGTCAGGGCCTGCCTCAAAATCCACTGATTGCCTTATTAATCCATCCATTGCACTATCAAAAATCAATTGAGTGCTCTCTGCACCCAGGCAGTGACCATTCTAAGACCACAGGATAGTCACACAGTGGCAGTAAAATTCCATTCCAATAAAGCCCATTACAGTTTTATATAATTTTTTCTTTAAAAAAGACCTCAAAATGAAATTCCAGTGAATCTTACCTCATATGAATAGTTTTCTTATGAAAATCTTAATCTAAGTAAATCTTTTCCGGGATGCAATATTTGGTGCTTATCATGATTTATGGCTTATAAATGCATCCTGTGCTAACACCTACTGAACCTGCCCTCTGCCTTTTTAGGAATGTTTGGTGGCTCGTTTCTTATTCATTGTCCTTGTTCTTCACACTGAAAAATTCCCAGCATTGTGCTCATAGATGCATAATTTTGTTTAAAAGAAAAGGTGAATCAGTAAGTTCTATGGGCTACCAGCAGTTACGTGATGATAGTCTAGCAGTGACGTGGTGAACAGTGGGGAATACGAGGTTCAATACTGGACTCCGCACTAATCAGCCGAAGAGCCTTAGGAAGGTCATGCAGGTTCTCTCTGCCTCAGGGTCCTCCTCTGTGCAATGGGGGTAATGACACGTCTCATAGGTTGGTCATGAGGATCAACAGAGATAACAGATCAACGATGAGACGTGGTGCTCTGTCCCACAGGAAGTTCCCAGTAAGTGTTGGGTCCTGCCACGTGGATGTCGGGAAACAACAGCTGATAGAGACGAAGTGGAGGTCCTACTCTGGCCTAAGGTCTTTTTGTTTATGACATTTTCTGAATGAAGTCAGACTTGGTGGGATATAGGTACAGACATAGATATCTCATTCTGGTATACATTTCGTCCATTAATGTAGTTCATAGTACATTTTCTCACCAGAAGAGGGTTCTTCTGTAGGAAAAAAGCCAAGTGAATGAGTGAAGCACATCGTTGTTTCCGGAAATAACTGCTTTCACCTTACTCAAAACTGCAGCTCATTAAATCAGTAGCTGCAAACCCCGTGAGTTCCAGGCCAGCAGAGTTAGGCAGGGACAATACGTGCTTTGAAAGTCTAGCTGAAGAGGAGATGTCTCCTCCTGTTTCCAGGGACAGTAACACTATTTCTAAAAGACTGCCATAAGCTCTCATTTGCAAAGTCCTGTCGGTTCCGGACTTTATGCTTGGGAAGAAAGTCGACTCGTCTTTTCTGCTCACATACCAAACAAATAAAGAGCGGGCCCTCGTGAAAAGGTGGCATATTTACTATTGTAACAAAACACATAATTTTTAAGCAAGGAGAGGTGTATGTATTTTCATAAAACAACGTACTTGCAATGCAAGCACAGGTAGGCATTCTTCAGACTGAATTCCCATTTTCTTGTATTATTGCCTTAATCCTTTCTGGGTGGCACGTAAATTAAATGCATTCCAGTTACTGCAGGATTTTGAAATTTAAGAGCAAGAAAACAAACAAGTAGACAGGCTTATAAAGAAATAACCTATAAATCAAACTTGCTTCTTTTATCTCTATACATCATCTCTCCCACCCAACCATCTAAATTATTTAGAATTCAGTCAGGGTTAGACAACAAAGTTCAGTGAGTCCTCTTGGGAATTTGAGAAGTGCATAGTGCTTTATTGTATCAGATCTCAAGGTTTCTGTTATCCTCTGATTTGGTCCATAATTAACCAAAAAGATATTATTGACACTAGCACGAAGGTAGTTTCTGTAAAAATGCAAGTTCTTACAAGCATCTTGAATTTTACCAATGTAATTGACAAAATACCATTAGAGACCTAAAAGTAATGAGTCATGAGGTTTGTAAGAATATACTTTAAAAAAATAGAGCGCCTTATCATCTGGTATGTGTTTCATGAACAAATGCTTGCAACCAGAGAGGAGATGACCTTTCCAGGGGCAAGCCTTGCTGTTCTCAGTAAAGTTTCTGTAATACTTTCCTGGTACAAAGATCTTAGACCGAAGACTTCAGAAACAAATTTTACACCCACCAAAGGCTTTGTTATATTATGCTTCTTGCCTTCTCTTTCACTCCTTATCATTTTTTATAGACATTGACGCTGTCTTCCTTTGTCCGTGTGTGCTTGTCTTCCCAACTTGATCCTTAGCTCTTCAGAAGACAATAGACAATATCAAACTTTTATTGACCTTCCTCTATGGCAATGACATGCTTTGTAAAGAGCAAGCACTTCATAAAATTGATTGTTTCCTGTCTTCTCCATCTGCATTGGAAACCCTCATGTTTTCACGCATCACGTCTGGAGCCAGATGGAACGACGTCCTGACGTGGGTCTCTACAAGTGCAGGGGGAAGGTATTGAGCACTGAGAGGGCTGGAGGGAGATGTTTCCCCCTGTCTCCACCAGGCCTCCAGTTCTACCTATTTAATAGGACACAATGTGACATCTCAACACCCTGGAGGGAAAATCAAAATGTACAAAGGCCAGATATGTAATAGAACATGAAAGATGGTGATATATAAAATGAGCTACACAAACTGTGAAAATTAAATCACAATCTGTTATTCCATGAAAGTGCAACAACTGCTAATTTTTCTTCAGGATGGGAACTGCAAGCAGAGAAAAACTGTGCAATCTTGTGGGGAGTCCATCAATCCATCCCTCCCAGCCACTTTGACCATACAAAATCTCCGCTTGGATAGACATCATTATAGTTAATACTAATAAGAAAAATATTTCAATTTACTAGTAAAAGGGTCTGTCCATTTCCTGTCTGAGCAGGCAGTGAATAACTTGTGGAAAGGTTATTTCAATAAGAAGTGACCATATTTGAGCAAGAAAAAAAAACTTTTTAAAAGTTTTTTCCCCTTAATGAGCGATTGGGTCTCACTAAATTCACCAGCTAGAATAAAATATTAGGGCAGCTTGTTTGCTTACTTTGTGGTTTATTTATTACTTAGTATAGTCCATAGAATTACAGAGTTGGATGAGAATTGAAGAGCAGTAGAGCTCTCCGGCCTCAGGGAAGACATCCTAAAACCATGTTAAACAGAGTTATTGATCGATGCCAGCCAGGTAGGCTCGGAGGGCAAGGATGTAGCACTCCAGCTCAGGCTCTTTCCTAGGTACCTGTTCTTTTCTCCCTCATCTACGTACATGTCAACCTATTTCAGAAGGGAATTTCATTTGGCATGAATTCCTCTTTGCAACCTTATTTAGAAGCCTTCCCATCACTTTTCTCTTAAATATGCCTAGTTTATGCTTTGGTGGGAGTTTGGGGTCTGTTCCTTCAATGGCTTATTTAAAAAGATATTGATTCTTAAATAGTAGTTCTATTCCTTAAAAAAAACCATTATGTTGATAAAAATAATACAATCACATTGAGGAAAGCATGGCAAATGGAGAAAAAAATTTATATATATACATGTAATTAGCAAGAGTCTCACTGTGCTAGTATAATCTCTACTATTATTTTAGTATATTTCTTTCCAGACTTCTTACTGATACAAAATTTTGTTTGTCTGCTGTTATTACCATAGAATTATTTCATGCTCTTTTTCAGTCAATAATATAGCAAAAGCATTTCCCAAGTTTTTAGATAGTCTTCATAATCATCTCTTTTGCAATCATATTTCATTTACTGGACCTACTATTCTTCTATTTTAGGACATTTAGGGGTTGTTTCTATATTTTGATTATGTCATGCTGTAATAAATATCTTTGTATATATACTTAAGATTCTTTCCTTAGGAGAAATTTCTAAAGATGCTAAAATACATAAAGACATTGGATTTTGATATGTGCTGCCAGATTGCTGTACTATTCCGAGTACCATCAGCAATGTTTGAAAGTGTCCGTTTCATCCTGTCCTCACCATCAACGGCATTATACACTTTAAAAAATATAAATTTAACAGACCAAAACAGTGCATCATTTAAGAAAATAGATTTTTAAAAATTTTCTGAGGAAGTATTTAAAAAAAATATTTCTTCTCCTTTGTAATTATCTATCCTCTTTATGTGTTTATTTATCTAGTGTTAACTATTCACGTACAGTTTTTAAACATGTTGACTTCCAATGTTTTTGTCACCTAAAATGCATGTATTCAGTCCTTTATAACTTGAATAGATGGGTTGGGTTTTTAAAAATTTTTTACTACTTCCCCCAATTTTAGATTCATTTAAAATACTCACTCTTAATTTAAAATACTCACTCGAGACAGCACATTTTTCTGGTCTCTGTTTTGAGGAGCTGTGCCTCTTCCATGATTTCACTTTGCTGATTTGTGCTTCTGTAGTAATTTGGGGTTCTGGAATTGTTCTTCGTGATCTCGGCCTGCTGTAGACTCTGTGGTCATTGCTCACAGAACAGCACCTGCCTGAGTCTAGGGTTACCCCCTGATTATTTTATCATGCTTTGCCAATCTAACATTACCCATCAGCCTTGTTGCTGACCTCGGCATTAATCAAGAGGCCTGTAGACTGGGGTGAACGTGAAATCTTGTCGTTTAGTAGGGTTTCTCTTCATCTCATGACACATCACAGTGACTCGTGAGACGAGAATATAATAGGAAGAGCACAGTGAGGGTGAATGGTGAGTTTGTGCTTTTGGCCACAGACTTTTCATTCCCAAGGTATAGCAGTCATGTCTGTTAGCTAAGCACAGGAAAGAAATAATGAGAAACAGGTGACGGCCTTGAAAGCATCATGGAATCAGTTCCCTGAGCAATTGACTGCTCTCCAAAATGATGCCCTGAGCATGTGCAAGGGAAATTTTAAAAAGTTAAATGCAGCAAACTAATCCAAGTCATGTCTGGAGTGAAGGAGGTATCACATTGGGACATAGAATAGCCATTAGGGTGGGTAACAGAACAGGGTCTGTGATTTCAAGAACTACAAACCATATCAATGTGAGAGCCTGCCAACCTCTTAAGACAGGATTATATAACTCTTCTATTTCCTGTGGTCCAGCTCTTCCATCTCCTAGGACATGATCACTGGTTTCTTTTATTCACCTTAAAAATACATGATGCAACAAGGTCAGGGTGAAAGTGCAGGCTTTGTGACCAAACAGGTCTGTCTGTGTATTCATGAGCAATTGACTTAACCTCTTCAAGACTCCTCATCCTCGGTGGTAAAATGGGATCAATGGACTCTACCTGTTCAAGTTCTTGCGAACTTTGAGGAAATGTCTAAAATGTCTGACTCAGATTTTAGCAAATGGTGGGCTCTAAGAAATGGTATTCTGCTTGCTATTCCCATTTTTATTAATGTACAGGGTTAGCTTTTGAGACATGACCTTGCTATGCATCATAAATTAGCATGTGGAAAACAGAGCTTGGATTCGGTGTGTAGAAACTAAATTCATATTGCAGTGTTGGAGGCTGAGAGGGGAAAAACTTATACACCACTCCTATATCAGTGCTGCTTTCATGAGTGAAAAATACTTTTGCTTATTTATATTTCCATTGCATTCTATTTTTGTGAGATATTCTATGTTGTCTATATTGGAAATGAGAAAAAAGAATTTGCAGTATTGCTGATTAGCTATTTGGGGGTCAAGAAGGCACAGTGATGGTGACTCCATTAACGTCTGTTTCCTCTTGGTAATCATGAGAGTGCTATCAATAGTTATTTTAATTACCCCAAAAAGTGATACACAGTATTGCTTAGCTATAGGAAACATCTATTTCTCTATCTATAAACTAGGTCATCCCCAAAGATTCAAATCTGACTTATCAAATTGGAAAGTAGATTTGGAAAAGTACTTAAATCCATGATCAAATTGCCCTCCTGTCTACTTGGGCTAATTTTTAAAAATGAGTAGAATGTACTAAGAAAGTGATAAGGAGGAAAAGACATAGATCAATTATTTCAACCTGATAATGCAGGCCCCAATTAATGGGGAATCCTCAGAAGTCCCCTGCCATCACCTCTAAAGATGCCAAGCACTGACAAGTAATCCTAGTCAACAATGACTGAAAATAGGTTGGCAATCATAAATTTAAATTAGAGTTTAAATATGATATAAATATGATATAAATCATTTAATCTTGATGATTTATGCTGGTTCTCAGATGCAATTATTTGCTAACGCTTATGTTTATTACACTTTTGACTTTTTTAATTACAGTAAACCCAAAATTCAATTATGCACCCTAGTATATATTTCAAGCAACAGTATTGTAAATAAAAGGAGAACCAATTAATAATGTGCTTAGTCTAGCAAAGCTAAATCAAGAATAATAAAAAAAAAAATGGGGCAACTTGATTAAGGTTTAAAAGCTACGAAACAGATCCCATCTGGTTAAGCTAGAAAACCTCAGGGTTGGAAATGATGATTTCTTTTTTCTTTTTAAAAAAAATACGAGAGCTCTTTAATAAGTGACTTCTAACAGGTTATATAAATTGTAATTTTCTAAGTTTGGAGGCAATTAAAAAGATACATATTCAAAAGCCACAGCTTTCTTATCAGTAATCAGGGATGTGGTTTTTAGGCCCCAACGACAGTTTCGTGGGTTCATCGACTCGATCGCCTCCCACCGGCATATGCTTTGGAATGATATAGGCTGATCCAGCTGTGTTTGGGGTTCCTTAAACATCTCACACTATTCCTCAAATGTTTGGGGTTTGACAAAACCCCAAACACATTTGGCCAAGCACGCTTCGCCTTGATTTTTAAACACATGTGGGTGTTATGGGACATTGAATCCATGTGTTTTTGATTCCTTTACACTTAACTCATCAAAATGTTGTTGTGTAAGGTTTCTTTGATGTCCAAGAGCTTTTGGGGCTTTCTTTTTTTTTTCTTTTTTCTTTTCTTTTCTTTCTTTCTTTTTTGTTAAATGGGAAACTTTAATCCTCTTTTCTTAGAAACAGGATGCCAAGAAAAAATAAACTCCCACACCAGGACGGTGATAGTTGATTGAACACTTTAAAAACCTGGGGTTCAACTTGGTTCAGAATTTGACTGAATAATTCTTCTGGTCACTAAGTTCTACTAAATTGGTTGTTTCTTGGTGGTTTTTGAAACAATGAAATGTTACATCTTTGTTCAGGAAAAAAATGCAAAGGTGGTAGAAAATTGCAAAGCGTTTTTAAATTAATGGTGAAATAAATGAAGTTGGCAGTTTAACCCCTACAGATATTAAGGAAGCTCTATGAATTGAGGATAAATTATGTCCTGCTCCACATGCCACAAGGGAGCCTGGAAAAAGGGTGTTTTATTGGAAGTTATAGTGAAAGGGAAAAATCACTCAAAACATTTTGGGAAACATGTTCATTGCTTTTATTAGCATTTTGTGCTTAAATGTGTCACATCGAAATTAGAGAAATGTCATAGATACACATGTAAGTGAGTGGATTACACAATGAGAAGTGTGTCAACAGAGGAAGGCAGCATGTTAGGTTTTATAGTCCGTGAAGTGCGGATAGTAACAGTGTTAGCCTCACAGAACCGCTGCGAAGTGAAGCTAGTTAGAAGGTACCGCACAGGCTCAGTGTACGAGCTCAGCAGGGGTCACTAACTTCATTGATTAGAGTAGACTAGATCTGGGTTTAAATTCCAGCTCCAGCGATTTCTGTAACCCAGAGCAAGGACCCCTCCTCTCGACCTGCCTCCTAATCTCTTAGAAGTCCTCTCAGAATTGCTGCGAGGGTTATGTAAGTCTCATGTCACGTGGAGTCTGGTACACATTAATGCATGAAATATCACCTGGTTTACAGGTGATGAAGTAACTTGGTCAAAGTCACAGAAGTGTGAGTCACAGACCAAGGATTTGAACTCAGTTCCCATGGCTAAATAGTTCATGTTCTTTCCACTGCTTTTAAAGAAGACAGTCAATGAATGTCAGAAATAAAAACAAAGAACGAGAGAGAAATGTTGATGGTTTTGTCGAGACTTTCAGGGACCCACACTTTAATACAAGGACTGGGATTCCTTCCTCCTTGGTGGATTTCCTCCTGCAATGTGGATGTCTTTCCAGACCATGAAGTTCGAGCATGTGAAAGCAAAGAAAAGGGACAATATTCTGGTGACTTGACATCGACTGTCACGGTTCTGAGCATGGGCGAACCAGGACAGAGAGCCCCCAAAACCTTTCTCTCTGTGCTCTTCCTCTGTTCTCTCCTGCCTCAAGCCCACGTTGGTGGTTAACCAGCAGAATGCACTGCTGGAGGCAGGATGCGCTGAAGAGATCTGATTGTCTCTCCGATAGTACTGTGATGCTGAGAGACTCTGTCCCATGTGAAATCATGAGCTTCCCTTCATCCTATCATCAACATCATCAGAAATAACCCATCAGTTAAAGTGGCAGACTGGCAATGTCTGGAGATGATGGCAGATCATCACTGCCTCCACTTCATTGATCCAGGGAATTGAAATGGTAGTGGTGGTGGACAGATGCTTGTAACATTGTGTATACCATGAACTATCCAATAGGAAAACTAAACAGCACACACACACAAAAAATACCAAACTTTCACATCTCAAGAATGATGGCCGATTTAAGGTCACTAAGATATGAAATGGGTAGTAGAAGTTAGTAGGAAGGTTTTTCTCGAACTACAGAGATTACTTGGCACTCTATTTTGAAAAACATCTTTTGGGCAAAGCGAGAGGTCTGTATTGCATTCTTTTGGGAAGGGCCATAGATGTGTATGTTACTTTTTTGCTTATAGTTGGCAAAAAGCAGCAGACAACAGAATATTCTTATCTTAATCGTAGGTTCCATGACTATCACTGTAGAGGAATAAGTTACAATGAATTATTGAGCAGTCATACATGGTAGTTTGTCAATCTAATTCTCACTGTTAACAACATTTGCTGTTTACACATTTATTGAAGTTACAATAATAATAGCTAACATTTATTAAGCCCTCAGCATGTACTATTCTTGGTACTTTATGAAACTCGACTCATTAAATCTACACATGTAGGTCTCATTATTATTGCTGTTTTACAGATGAACAAACTAGAGTACAATTGGTTAGGAAACTTCCCCAACATTCTGTATTCAGCTGGCAAATTGCTGTGTCTGGATTGCAAAGCTTTTACTTAAAATACAGTTTTAAAGAGTTGCTCAGATTTTTGTGTCATGGATATAGCTTTTCTCTTTCATCAGCACTGACCCTCTGTAGATAACTTTCTCTTCTCCAACAGGCTGTTTGGGGTGCTGTCTGTGTGTGATTTGTCTTCGTGTCCCCAAAGGGCTAAACAAGTACCCTGTCCACAGTGGTTACATTTGTAACCAAATCCTACTTTTTTAAATATCAAATGAAAGCAGGTCTCTACGTTCAAAGTATCTGGCCACACAGAGCACAAATCATGACCAGGGATGTGAGGTTTACAGTTTTTAATAAGTCTTGGAGGGGGTTGAAACACCTGGCTGCTGTAGACCATCTGAGAGAGGGAGAGAGAGCGAGGGAGAACATAAGGAAGTCTTCTAACATCCGTGCCAAGCCGGGTCTGCAGAGCACACCCTGCAAATGAGTGAGGGAATTGAGCCCAGGGCCTTGAATTATGGGGAGCTGTAACTTCTCCTGGTGCTTCCCACCATACCCCCACCCAAACAGAGCAAGGATATAAACCCTCTCCCAAAAGTCTTACAATGGAAAACGGAGCTTTAGACAAAGTGAAAAGCAAGGAAAGAAAAAAAAAACAAACTAAGGCAACGGGAAGACTAGGTAACTGTCAGGCTTCATGACCCAAAAGGTTTTAGCAGTTCTTTAGAACTTATGGTTGGAGTGGAGTAGCCAGAGAAAGGGTGTTGGGGAAGAGTTCAAAGAGGTTCAAGGGGCCAGCCAGGGCCAGATCATGCATGGTGTGGAGATCATGGTTGTAAATGCAATATCCTTCCTGTCTTTCACAACAGTAAACACAATTCTCCCAAAATCAGCTTAAAGTGGAATTAAGCTGTAACTACCCACAGATGAAATTTTCTGAGCATCAGAACCAATCCATGTTCATTCTTGAGAGAGCAGACAGCTACCCTACTAGCCTGGGGGATAGTCCAGAAGTATGTGAAGTGCTGGCAGAACAAGCCAAAAGGAGTTGCCAGTATTTCCAACTGTCTAGGTGCCCGATGATATATTAGTTGCTGAATCTTTCCCTCCCCCTGGAAACTATTACCTTAGTTTAATCTACCTCCACCCTCACTGCTCTGTCAATCAAATCTATGCAAGTTGCCAAATATGACAACATTAAAATGAATGATATAATTATTTCAATGATCTGAAAGAAAGACTGTATCTCTTATAGGAGAAGTGCAAGAAATTGTATATCCTCAGACTGTTTATTTTCTTTCCAAATTCCCTTCCTTCAAGTGGTTTGTGCAGCTTCTTGATATTTCTGCTATGGAGCTATATAGTTCATGATCTGGACACCTTTCCAATCACTGGAACCTAGCCTTATATGTGCAATCCAAAAAATAAAAAATATAAAGAGGTTTATGAACCTTCTTTGCAGGAGAATGCTTCTGCAAAAGCTGTCATATATATCAAATTGGAGAGTTTCAAAAGCAATAAGTAAAACTTCAACCACCTCTCTCAACAGAACTCTTCAAATCTCTGTTATCCACAAAAATAAAGTGTATAAATTGAAATTGATTTTTACAAAACCTTCATAAAAATAAATCTAAACATTTGGAAACATCTGTTGGATGGCTCAGGAATTTTATTTTTATTGTTTTTGAATGAGTCTGGCTTTGAAGAGCTGGGACCAATTAAATCTGGCAACGTACGAAATCTATCAGAGGTATAGATATACTTATAGGAAGGGGCCATGATAACATCGGTTCCCCTGTTGATCATATCCAACATCAACCTTCAATTGTGCTGCTCAATAGGTACAACAGTGGGCCTTGGAGATACACAGTTGTGGTTTTAAGTTCTACTCTGTCATTTACTAGCTCTGCGACCTTGGACAGTTTACTAAAACATTTCTAATGTTCAGTGTCTAGGTCTTTAGAATGGAGATTATATTTCTGTTATCTAGAATGATTGTGAAGGTTAAGTAAGATAATTTAAAGGGCTTCACAATGCCTTCATTTTAAATGATCAATGGAAGTTAATTATTAATATAATTATTGTTGTTAATAAGAAAATATTTGTTACCCTTATTACGTGCAATCCAGTATTTGAAGGACCGAAGAAGTCAACACAGCTTCTTTTGGGGGAGTTAGGATATATTCACATGGAAGGTTAACTCAACAGAAGATGTAGAAACAAAAACAAAAGGAACTTAGAAATAAATGATTAATTGTCGAAGAGGCATCCAGTGAGAAAGGAAGCCTCTGCAAGTGAGAATGTGCAGGGTCCAAAAGACGAGGAGGAAAGGAGAAGTATTCTGTCTTTGTGTGTAAAGATTACACAGTAGCAAATTATACATTAAAGATTGCTTCAAAAGAAAACTTACTTCTTGTTAAATGAATAGTTATAGTTAATAAAAGTAAGATATTGGTATGAAAATAACACGGAGATGGTTAACAACAGTTAACTGGATTAATTAAGGTCAATTAAACATACTGAATTCATTAAAGTCCTTACACAAGTCATAACTTTTCTTTCCCGGAGATTCTCGCACTGGGTCGGAATGTTTGGGGTAGATTTTGATTGCAGCTTTCACTCAGGAACTCTGATTTTGTTGAACTGTGCGATGACAAGTCTGGTCACCTCCGAAATGAGCATGTATCGATTGTAACACCTCTAGGTCTGTCCCCCTTCCAAAACCCTTGTCACTTTAATTTAATTGCCAATTCCTTGGAGAGCCTCCTCTAATGACCCATTTACATTAAAGCTTTTAAATTAGATTTCAATCTTAATTTCACTTGAAATGTTACCCTGGAGTAATCATTCCATTATAAATAATTTTATTTGATTTTATGGAATTGCTCAATTACAAGGAAAGTATTGAAATCAAGTGCAGCTATATTGAGAAAAGTGAGAGACAAAAACAGACTCTGTTTGACTTTGGGAAAATGTTATCCATCGGTGTGAAACTTAGTCATTTATAAGGCACTCAGTGTCTTACAGTCCTGAACTGTGGCATATTTTGTACCAGAGATAATTGGAGTATTGTGACAGTTTGAACAGATACTAAGGCTTTAAACTTGGGAAAGAAGCATGGGAGAATGCCAAGACTATTCTAGATCAAGGTGGGATGCTTCTTGACATTCTGGAGAAATTGCAGACCCCAAAAGGCCATCTTTAATGACTGAATGGCATTTCAAAAATTACTTGCTTCTTTAAATTTCTATTCTGTTCATACAAGTATGCGCTATTGAGTCTCTTCAGTTGACAGCTCCCCACTCTCTGGTCAATTTTATTTAGGCGTCTCTCGGTACTTGGCAACTTTCCTATACTCTCAAAGTGAGAGCTTGCTGACAATGTCTTTTTAATCTACTTTAGGATGGATGAGTCAAGATGCTTTTTATTACTTACAAATCTGTCACATTAAATCCTTTGGTTAACAAATTTATAGAAGAAGAGAAGGGCAGTTGGATAGGACTTATGTATTGATATGCAGCTACATCTTATAATTGCAAGGGACTATCGATACAAATAGTCCCACCTTAATTTCAAATTTCACAAAGTTGGGTGGTGAAGCTTAGAATTAAGTGAATTGCTGCCTTTGGGCCCAGTTATCATAATTTTAATCAGCAGAGCAGGAACTACTGAGAACTTCAACCCATTTCTTCCCTACAATGTCAATATTTTGCTCTCTAGAATACAGATATCTTTTAAAAATTCAGAAGGGTTTGATTTACATTCTTTGTAAAGAAATGAAATGATGATTATAAACACCAACTAATTACCCATATATCATCTTCCAGTAGCTCCTTATAAACAAACAGTCATGTAAAGAGTAAACTATATGTATTTGAGAATATTTTGACTTCATGTTGGATTGATTGGTTGGGTATAGAAATAATTTTCCCTTTGAATTTTGAAGTGCTCCACTGTCTTATAGTTTCCAGTGTTGTTCCTGAAAGTCTGACATCACCTGACTTGTTCCTTGTATTCAATGATTTCTTTCATCTTTTTAGGAAATACTAGCACTGTAAAATGTCTTAGTGCATGTCATTGTCTTTTTATTCTACCTCTGGGAGTTTATATTTTATTTATTTTAATGATAGTTCATGTTTTTACTCCCCCATTTTTTAATTTTCAAAGCTTTTTTTACATTCTCATCTTTTTTGAACTATAACATTCTGTTATTGTTTCATATGTACATTGTCTTTATCATATCAAGTATGTTAATAATAGTGTATGTGTGTTCTTATATGTTTGTTCCTTCTTCTTCCATTGTTTTCCTCCAAGTCCCCTTTCCTGTTTGTTTTGGGTTCTCCCTTTCATGTTGCAGATCATATTCAAATTTCTGGCCATCTTTGGCCATTGCTTCATATTTAAGTGGTGGGCTTCATTACGTGAGATTGGAGGGTAGAATAGCTTTTGTTTGGAGATAATCAAATGGTAGTATGTATTTATTTTCTTCCCCCCTGAGGCTTCTCAGCTTCTCAGAAGAAGAATCCTTTAGTCTCCTATCTGGTAGCCAAAGTTTGGAGAGAAACGTGGGAAGGTCGAGGTAGGCATCTTACATTCAATGGACTCACTGTCCTGTACTGAGCCTCGGACCTCTGAAGCCTTCTGATTTGTCCTCCACCAGAGAAATGAACACATTCCTAATGTGGCAATGGAGCCAGGGTCTGGTTGGCTGGGGTAGGGGAGTGGGTTGTGGGATATATAATACGTATTTCTAATCAATTTCCCAATCTTTAGCCCTTGCCTCATTCCCCTTCTACCATGTTCCATCAAATCAGGTGTTTATATATCTTAATGTTTTCTAGGTTTCTACCTGACAAATGAGCTTGCTTTGCATGATATCACACTTCTGCACTTACGTTATAATTTTCCCAATTCTTACCATCCTATCCTCTTCCTATCCTCTGACATTTATTGACACTTCTTGTTCTCTGTTGAAGCTTCTCCTGTTTAATTTGACTTTAAGGGTTTATATAATTTTATTCCTTTATTTTGGTGAAATTTTGGGAAGGATTGAGACTGAATGCACATTTTCATTATGCTATATTTAATTGGAAATCCCTTGGCTATGTTTTAACAATTTGTTTTTAGTGTTGCTAAGGCCTTAGCTAGAATTTCTATGAGTTGGGGAGGATGGTGTGTGGGGGTGAGGGAGGTGGTGGGAGGGTGGGGTCTGGCCTTCCATAATGAGACTCAGGGTTAATAAGTCAATAACCCAAGACAACAAAATCATATCAAGTTGCAGAACCAATATCTGACTTCAAAGTAAATGCATAATATAAGCTCTATTTATGGGTAATGATTAATGATTTAAGAAGACAACAAGTGTGTCTATTAATAATAAATCATTTTTACCCACCAATGGTCTGATTTGTGAAGTGTCACTGTTTATTATTTACTTATAATTGCCTTTCTGCCATCTATCATTTGGATTCCCACTCTAGATACTGAGATATTTATAACAATAGATTTTGCATTTTTGACTATTGGCACAAGTTTACATTACGGAGGGCAATTTTTAATGAAGAGCCTGTTAAATACGATCTATTGGCCTACTGTGGCTTGGATCTATAATCAATCTATGTAGTTAATTAAATATATCTGAGGGAGTCATGTGGCAGTTTGACAGAGAAGCATGGGTCAAACTAGTTTGGGGAACCACTTTCAACCCATACTTCCTCATGAGAACAACTGAGAACCTTCAGATACTCACATTTTGTGTAGAGTCTTGTATACCTTCCTCTTCGCTCCTCTCCCTTTCCCCACTGCCCCCCACCCCTCTCCTCTCCTATCTTCCTATTTCTTTTCCTCTTTCTTTCTTTTCCTTTTTTCTTTCTTCCTTTTTATTGTGTGTTTGTCGTTTTTAACTATTCCTCAAAAACTGCTCAGGATAGGCAAGTAAGAGCAAATCATTCAGGAACATTTGGGTAATGATAAGAATTTTACCATAAGCACTGTGCCTTGTTAGTAAATACCTGTTTTCTGAGTGAACGAATAAGTGACTGGGTAATTACAGATTCTTCTGTGGCATCCATGATACACACAACACGCTCGGTAGCTGCTGTGGAAATGTGAACAATCCATATGGTGGTTTATTTCATTTCTTCCCTATCTTTTCTCAAACAAGTTATAATTTTAAAGATTATTTATTACACTAAGCTATAAATCCATGCATTAATTAAAAACAAATGTATAAAAAATACTATCTTTTGAATTGGTTAAGGCATCAGATACTATAAAGACATGACCTGAGAAGGTGATATGACTATAGAGAATAATGAGGCCTATTGGAAACTGTCACAGGAGTTAAACATTAAAATACTTATGGAGAGTGAGCATATATAAAGCACATGACATGTGCCTAAAAGGCTTTTGAACCCAATTCCAACATATGTGTGTGTGAATGGGAGTGACTCTTCACACCACCAAGCAATTCTCTGACACCAGCTGGGTGTCCTACAATTCAACTCAGTTTTAACACTAGCTACCCAGAGATAGCATCAGAGCCCACAGGTTAAGGGCTCAGTTCTACAAAGCTGCCCTCTGTTTCAGGTGCCAATTGCAAGTTCAGGTTGATACTTGTGCTTGTGGTGGAATGGCTATAAATCATCCAGTCTGTTCTTCAGAATAATGTAGGCCTCCACAGGTTTATGCCCACTCTCTCAGTAGCTAGAGTCATTTCTAATCTGCTCAGATCACCAGCAGCCATCATAGGCAACAGCATGACTTGTTATATACACATTATATAGTTGTGTAACAAAATTGTACTGAAAGACGAATAAAATAATAACTTTTTGCTGAACTAAAATTTCTAAAAGATGTTGCTTTTATCTTAGAAAAGTTTTACTTAGGCAGAAAGCAATGATGGAATTAATAAACTGGGAATAGATTCAAAACATTGTCTTAATACGCAATGTCATATCCTAACCCTTTCTTCCATCTCTCCAACAGTTGATTTTGTTGAAACAGACATTCAAAAGTTGATTTTGAGCCCCACCCTTGCTCCATGGGAATCCTAAAGGCACTTCTAGAAACGAAGTCCTCTTTTAGAGCTCCTCTTTTGAAGTTATTGCCCAATAAATATGTCATCTCTGTGATTATAACTTCAACACTATAAAATCACTACCAGGAAATTAGTGTGTAGCCATCTTGTACTTATTTACATTATATTACTGTAATATCTTGGAGATAGGATTTAATTGTTTTGGTACAGTAAGTTGGGCCTCTCATCTGGTGGTTGAATTGGTGTCTACCCAGGAGGGAATTTACGGTTTTCTGTCTTTCAGAATTGAGGGCTTCCTCTGTGTTTCAGATATTACTCTCATGTTTTGGAAGTAAACGGATTTTGAGAGAAGAGCATCATATCATCATTCTGGTGAAGTTGCTTGGCCTTAAGGCAATAAAGCTATTACAACCTCTGAGTAGCTCTAGTGGTGCCTTGCTCTAGAAGCTATTTCTGAATACATCTTGATCTTTCAACTAGAAATTCAAAAGCAACTGTGATCCAGCAACTCTACTTCTAGATATTTATTCTGAAGATTACTTCCACAGGTATGTCATAAATTATAATCAAGAATGTATACTGTAGTATTTTTAAATAGGAATTGGCTGAAAATAATGTAAATTTCTATGATAGGGACAGATACTAAAGATGAACTGAGGAATATTAAAATTTTTAAGAGTTTATTTGAACAAAAATCTATTCAAATGAGAACAGAAAGTGGTTAGGAGCACTCTACTGACAGGAACTGGGGAGAGAATTTTATAGAGAAAAGGTAGAAGCAAAGTAAGGAAATTATTGATTGGCTAAAGCTTAAAGCCTAGTTGGCTAGTTGGCTATTTGTGATTGGTTGTCCTCAGGTTTCAATTTTGTAACTGTGAAGCATTTATAGGCTTAGATTTTGATATGCTTATTTAGGCTACCCAGCAGTTGAGCCATCTCAGTCTAACTGCCTCCTTGTTTAATTACTTT
Organism: Lyroderma lyra; assembly: GCA_004026885.1. NCBI lineage: Eukaryota > Metazoa > Chordata > Mammalia > Chiroptera > Megadermatidae > Lyroderma > Lyroderma lyra. Next base: position 21,258 of record PVJL010001629.1, read on the forward strand.
AACAGAGGTTAAATAAATTATATTAAATCCATGCAATGGAATTCTAAACAGCCATTTAAAACAATGAATCTCTTTCATATGTAATACTATAGTTAAGAAACATTGTCAAGTTAAGAAAAAAAGACATAAGGCAATTCACATAGTATACTACCATTTGTAAATAACAAAAGAGGATGCATCCATATGTACTTACATGTTTAAAGATAATCTCTGGAAGAGTAAAGACAAAAAAAAAAGATAACAGTTGTTAGCTCTAGTAAGGGCATCTGGGTGGCTGAAGGACTACAGCTAGAAATTAACTTATCATAAAACATTCATCTGCTTCTCTTGAATTCTGTGTCACATCCATGCATTATCTAGGTAAAAAAAAAAATCATTTAAATCAATAGCCTAAACAGTAATGTTCACATTAGGCTAAATTACATTGCCCCTCCTTAATTATATCCCAGAATATCAGAAAACTGTGTGTATAAACTGGTCTGATACTTTATACATTTGTTCTCAGCATAAATGATCATTTCGTGTTGTATCTGGGACGTGTAAGTTGACCTTTGCTCTCCAAAGGACATCTGAGCTCCCGTTCCTCCCCTGGACCCCATTAACCTTATTGAAGTTGCTAAACAGTGGGTTATGGAAGCCAACATTTTGGGTTACACTTCAGTGACCGGAACCTTTACATGTATGTCAACCACGATTCAACAAGAGATTTTTGTAGATATTAAATGTGTACACTACACTGTAAGGCAAATTAAAATCTCCAAGTATTTTTATAGTCTTTCAAGCCGCATCCACAGGCTATTTATTCCTGCGGGACCCTGTTTTCTCTCCACTCGAGGCTGAGATGAGTGTGGCTCTCAGAGGAAGTCCTCTCTGAGCTGAAACACCACATCAAGCGCTGGGTGTCACGGAGCTGCCTCCCTGAGAATCACAGGGAGATTGATTTCCACAGTGGCAAAGGGTAAACAAAATTCTTTGCTCCCCTGAGAGAAGCCCCCCAAAGAAAGTAATTCATGGGAAAGGTAATTACCAATTAAATAGTAAATGTGCTACTTGGCCCATAAGAAGAATTAAAACATATTTACACTTCAAAAAGAAGTAATTAGTGATAGTTGATTCACTAAGGAAAGTGCCAGACCAGGACAGAGCAAAGTGTGTAAATAGATAAAGACAGAGAGATTTATTATTAAATTAAAGTCCCTTAATTACTGCGAATGTTAAATATGCAGTTTTCTGACATTTAAATGATGCTTTTCACCATAATGAAAATGAATTGTCCACCTTGGATACCCACTTCTTAGGCAGGATGTAAATGTCAATCCTAAATTAGAGTTAACTAGTTTCTGCTATACATTAAAAAAATTTAATTAGAATCAATAAATCACTTTAAAAAATTGAAATCAGAGGGGTCTAGTCCAAACATTGAGCCAGTTCCCTGAAAGGAGAATTATCATAGAGGATTCTCTCAGGTTTGGGTCTAAGCAGAGCATTCTCCCTGCAAGGCATTGCAGACAGGCCAAGAGCAGATGGGGTGACAGTGCAGCTGCCCAGTGACAACCTAGGCCTTGTTAACTCTTCCTTGAGCTCTCAGCGTCCCCAGCCGATTAAAGGGTTGTTTCCCTTTAATTAGCACATTTCTCTTTAGAATATAATATAGCTACTTTTCATGAATCATCTACAAGTATGTGTACCAAGAGCTTAACAGGCATGTATTTCCTTATTTTGACCTCATAAATTCCCTCCAAAGTATTTTTCTGATCACTATTTTATACAACCCAGATAGGCAAGCTGACTTTCTCAGGTCAAGAGGCTTAGAAAGAGCTGGGATTGAAACCCACATCTCTCTATCACCACACTGTATTTACACCATATTCAGGAAAAAGAATCTACCCTTAATCACAGCTTTAGAGAGCACGTTGTCATTCTAGGGTGTTCCTGGTCGTGCAGTCTCCGTACTTTCATCCCAGTTGGGAGCTAGTCACTATCCTTTAAAATTTCCTTTCTGCTTAAATTTGACAAAGTTGGTTTCCATCGTTTTCCACTTAGCATCCTGAAAGCGTGATTCAGGTCCTCTGCTTCCTGTTTCAATTATTCTAAGTCTTTACTGAATGCCGGAAGTACTTACAACTCCACATGTTTATTCAGTGCCAGACACTGTGCTATATACTGGGAAGCCATAAATTCATTTATTTTTCAACTTATATCCTCTTGAACTAACTATTAATTAAGAAATAGAGTACAGTGATCAAATTATTGAAAAACACTGGACTAATCCTTGGGCTCACAAGGTTTCCTTTACTGCAGTGCTTTGCAGAGCTTTTATATACTTATGTGCACTGGAAGCTTTAAAAAGAGAGAGATAGTATGTAGCAATTTCAAACATTATAAGTTAGAAACTTTTTTTTCAGGATTCTCTAGCATTAATAATGTCTAATTAAATGTAATAGGGAATGCTGGAGTTAAAATAGAAGCTAGGAATGAAAGTAAAGGAAGGAACAATTTAAGAAAGTTTTGTAAAGGCAGTAGAGCTTTAAATAAGTGTGGGGAAAGGGTGAGAGGCAGAAAGCAATAAGGAATGAGCTGGACTCTGAAAAGGCAGATGAATACAGTCTAAGTTTAAAAAAGAATGTTTGCTTCAAATCACTGTCACAGCAGTATGTAGCAAAAACTCCTCAAAAAGAAATTCTACCAAGTATTCTTGAATCATAGCATATTTGGGATCTCAATATGCCTCACGTTAGATATACTCTTCCAATAACACAGAAATAAGAAGCAGCTGTAAGTTATAGACTAGAATCCAATATGGAAATCCACTGGCCCCTTGCATTTACACCAGCAGGTGCCGGTCATCTTCAGAAGCGGAATAGCAAACCTTATCTTACATGTAGTGCATCCACAGTTGAAATGTTTCAAGGGCTGTTCTGATCTGTTTACAAGGAAGAGATAAAAAGCTGGAGAAAGACTGGGAAAAGGGTAATTAATAGAATTGTCAAGAGCATAGAGCAACATTATAGGAGGCATGCATGAAAAAATATTTAGGGGAGAAAGAACTTTTTAAAAAGACCAAAATATAGATCAATATTCAAAAAGTACTTGTTATACGCAGACCTTGAGCTAAAATAAAATCCTAAAGATGTGAATAGTGGAACATTACTTTTCACATTAAATCCTGGAATCGGAAACACTTTCTCCCCCCATATCATTTCTTGAAGGTTGAAGCAATTATTTTAGGGAAAATAAAAAGAAACCCTACGTACACAAACCAATTTATACATAAAAATCCATTTTCCTAAAGGATGTGTCAAAGTGTGTCCCATGGTATTAACAGATCTCAAACTAAGAAAAAGCATTCCATGACTCATCCATTTGGTATCTATTTTCAGTGATTTCGTTATACAACAGAACATCTACTGTCTAAAAGAATATACGGTATTTTGTAAACTCTAATCACACAGTGGTGTTTTGAGACTGTATCATCTTCTATAAATGTTGGTTTAAGAAATACATTTTGCAACATGTTCTTAGAGTTAGTAAATACACAACCATTTGAAAGAGAATTTAGTGAGATTTTCGCAGATTAACCTGGGAGTCTGATGTCCTAAAAGAAAACTACCCCTCTTTGATATTAGGTTAGCTTCTACATGTTCCCAGTGGGTTAGAAATCAGGTATATATTTAGATTATTTTATATATCACTGAGATCTAAGAGAAAAATGCTTTTTAAAAATATTACCAGCTTACCTAATCCCTTTCCACACTCTATCAGTGAGTATCCTCACAACAGTCTCTTTAAGGTAGATGTCATTAAGCGGTGATTCAGAGATGGCCAGTTACTTCCCCATCACAATGCAGTTGATAGGCAGAGAGGCTGGACCCTAATCCCAGGATTTTTGATTTCACGTTTGGTATTCTGTCTATCATAGTCACTCTTCAAAAGATTGAAGAAGACAACATACTACTTTTTCACTCATTTAGAACTTGCCCTGAAATTGTGTTTATCGCAATCCCTTGATATACGTCAGAGAAACCCAGATCTTCCTGTGGTCAGTTTAGATACCCTTTAAGTATTGCCTTATGCATAATAGAGAATTTCATTGTCTGCTGTACCCCAGGGAGTAGTGTAGAATTTGAACCATAACTGATTATTACAAGAGTACTTAATGCATTAATATATTCCTGGGAGGCAACACAGATCTGACTCCTTTCATTGGGCTTAACAAAACCCAAAATAACTTTCACAAAGCAAATTTTTCTATTTTAACTTTTAAACCCATGTGCACTTTAAAGCAAATTTTATACACATGCTTCTGAATCATTTGCACTTAATTCATTAAACGTTTGGTAGGAGCTATTTGATTTCCTAGAAACCTTGGGACACTTTTGTTTATAGGATGTCTTAGCTTGTAAGATTCTCCACTGAATTTTAGCCACAAATGATAAACTCAGGATCCCTAATCCTGGATTTTTTTCCCCATGGAGCATCTTCTGATGACCCTTTAAAGGTCAATCTTTCCTTGGCTTCTATGCTATAACATGCTATCACAGAAATGAACCTCTATCTTCTCCTTTATACTTGTCATTTTTGCTATGGATGCAGGCAATTTCTGTTAAAGCTAGGTCTCCTTGCCTTTGTAGGATTAACCACAAACATCTTGTCCTTGAAATCAATTCTCCATTTCTTCAGCATTCTTTCTAATTTTTTTTCAACATTTCCTGAAAAAAGCTATCATGTCCATAGCAACATGATTAGCTATTGATGCCTCAGTTCCTTCTAGAACTCTCATTCTTGCTTTGAAGCCTATAATAAAATAGCATAAGAGGAAGAAAGAAAAAGAAAACCATGTGATTATGCTACTTAATGGAAAAATGACAACTGAATTTCTTGTTAGAAAATTGAAAGTTTGATATCTTTCATAATCAAGCCTTTTTCAGAAGGTCTAGGGAAAGATGCCTCAGGATATAGCATTGTTAATAATTATATTAAAAATGGCTATGAATTTAAGTTGAGTTGCTCATGTAGTATTCTAATAATTGGTAAGGATTCTTTGTATACTACTTTCATAAGGCCCTTTGCCAAAATTCTTTAGACAATTCTTTAAAATTACAATAGTCATTAATCAACGTTAGCATTAATTAATAATATTAATAAAAACTAATATTTACTATGTGCTATAAGCTGTACTTTCTTATTTTTGTCATCATAGTTACTTTATAAGGAAGATGGTATTGTCATGCATCACCATGGCCAGAAATTCCACCAGAATGCCTACTGTGGGTCTCTTGCAGACAAATAATTTATCATCTTCGTTGAGGAACAAAAGACTTTTGATAAGAGGCTGATTCACAAGCTTAGAAGTTACTTCTCCAAAGCAATAACTTTAAATAATTTTCAAGAAGTTATTTCTTTAAAATTGGTAGAAGGATCCAACTAGAGGAAATGTTAACAGATTTCTCAAGATATTTGCTGAGGATGAGGAAAATGTAAAATAGGCAGAGAACAGGCTAGAATTGGAACTTCGGTTCTAAGAAAAAAAAGATCAAGTAGCTGGAATAGATAATGTTCTCAAATTATCTTTTACCATACTATTGGTCATTCACTAATCCATTATGTGTGGTCAGCTCAGACCCCCCCCATTCCCCTTCCTTTCCCCCAACACATTCTAGTATGCCCAGGAAAATGAGATTATGCTTGTTTAGCTAATTTGCCAACTTGCTTTGAAGCAGGTATGCAAACAGAGGGGAGGAGCTGACTTGCAGAGACAATGGGTGACTGATGGGTTTGGGGGTGCTTTTTGAGGCTCTAGTGAAAACAAGGTGGGAAAAGATTTTTTTAATGGTGGAAAAAACCAAATTTGATGGAAAGATCAGAGATGTCTAATCAGGAACAAGAAGTTCGTGTTCTGGATGACATTTATGTTTACCTTCTTCCTACTTCTACATGTGATTTTAGGTAAAAAAAACTTTCATCCCATGTATTACGGAGTTGGAGCTTCAGCATGCACTCATGAGCTGGAGTCTGCTTCGTACCAGGTGCAGGGTGAAATCGGATGTTGCTCAGCATGAGCCGTCCACACAGGAAAGACAAATTCCTTTAACTCATTTATCAGGTGCCTACTCTGTCTATGCTAATAGGTACTGGGGATACTGTGAGACTAAGACATTGCTTATGTCCCCAAGATATTTATAGTCATGTGAAGATCGTGGGCATATAAAGAGGCAAACTTAATGCAGCATGTGAAGGGTTAAGAAGTGCTTGGGGACATCAGGGGAGGATGCCACTCCCATAGTAACTGGAAATGTGAACTTTGTTGTCAGGAAATTGAGAGATATTCTACTTACATGGGAAACATTCTCTGATGACTAAGAGACTGGAGATAGATTCAGAGGCCTGTGGGGAACGAAGTTTTAAAATTTCCATCTGAAAGCATCAGAGACAATAACTAGAGATAGGTATAAGGGTTGTGACCAGCCCAAAACAAAGCTTTAGCTGACATATGTGACACGAATCTGCACTCGTCTCTGACATGTTTAGTAGCCTTAAGCAACCCCAGAATTCGTCTGCAAAACGATGTCCCTCACGATGGTTACAAAGTGCTTCAATAAAGAGGGAGTTCCTGTGTGCCCAGAGACGGCACGTGGATGGACTAGGCCACGGGGTACTGATAGGAAAGGCTGGTTTGTTTTCCTTGCCTTTTCTCATCGTGGTGACCGAGAAATTTTAGCCTGAGAGTCATGAAAGCCCACTCATCTCCTCCTCGGTCTGTTAACTCAACACAATAAAATCTCACGATTCAACTCTGACTAGAAACAAAGATATCTACTCTTCGTGTCCTCAAGGATTTTTGTTGTTCCCTGTATTAGTCAGCTCAGGCTGCTGTAGCAAATTACCTTAGACTGGGTGGCTTAAACAACAAGCATTTATTGCTCACAGTTCTGGGGTCTGGGACCTCCGAGATCAAGGTGCTGGGAGATCAGATGTTAAGAGGGGCCCCCTCCTGGTCTATAGATGGCTGTCTTCTCATTTTGTCCTCACATGGTAGGGACCAGAGAGAAGCAAGCTCTCTTGGGACTCTTCTAAGGTCACTAATGCTATTGATCAGAGCGCCACCCTCAAGACCTCACCAAATACTAAATAACCTCCTGAAGACCCCATCTCCTACTCCCATTGCATAGGGGGGGGCGGGGCCTTAACATATGAAGCCTTTGGGGTCACAAACATTCAGTCCGTAACACTTTCCTTGACTCTGCATGTTGCTCCTGAATGAGGGCACCACAGACATGTGATGTGAGGAATTGGCCAGATTCATACATTTGAACTGAAATGTAACTAGTATCATTGTTTCTTAATGTATAATTTTTACAAGTCCCTCTTGTGGGTGAGATTCAATTGTATAAGGCCGCTGCACAGAGCAACTCCACGAAAATGGATTCTTCGAAAGCCGTTGAAACCCTGCAGGCACGTGGCTCACCCTGTCATCCACACTGCGTTGCCCTTGCCTCCCCAGGCTTGAGAGACACAACATCCTGTAATTGGAGATTGTTTTCAATTAGTTTGGATTGGTAATGTCCCACAAGGCTACCCTAGGATACAGAGTATGTACAATGAAAGCTGTAATCAATTAGATCTAAATTGTTGGTCCATTAAGAGGTACTAACAAGAACTCTAATTTTCAAAGATTTTTTTATCCCTACTCTTTTTGCCCTAGCACTCCTCATGATGACAAGCAAAAGCTCTTCTATTACTCCCTTATTATCCCACAAAGTTTGACAAATCCATTTGTTTTTATTATTTAGGAGCATACAACCAGATATTCCAGGTAAATAATATCTAAAAAGCTTTGCAAATGCAACACACTTTCTTTTTTATCACCATCACAAAACCAATAAAAATAATCATCGGAATGGCTTTAGCGCTATCCAGAATATGCAGACCATGTGCAGACAAGAACCAACCAACCACCTCTGTATACATGAGGTACAAATGTTCTCAGATTAGCTGTAAAAGCTTCAGAGCAGTGTCTTCAAAGGGCACTTGAACTTGAAAGATAAAGTGAGAAATAGCAACATAGAAAAATCCTGACTTCAAAACTACACATAATCCTTTTTCTTTTCCCTTTCTCTCTCTCTCCCCTCAAAATACATCGGCTAGAGGACTCTTCAGGAATACATTTCAGTTGGCCTCTGGTCAAGCCTCCATCCAGGGCAAAAATGTTCCCAGTGAAATCCACCCAGGCCTTCAAAGTGCAGCTCATATGCCACCTTCTCCCAGAAGCTATCTGTGTTCAGCCCAGAAAATGGACTTCTAAACTCCCTTAGAGTTATGGTGTGATTTTTCTTCTTTTTCTTGTCCTGCCCCCACAGTATACATGTTTATTATTTTCTGCACTCCATAGTATCTGGCATGGTATCCTGAACCCAGAAGACATAAATAAACATTTGCTGATTTTATCAATGAACTCAAAGATGCTTCCCTAAAGCTGTAATTAAGAGTGGATGTTCAACACAGCCTTAGTAGGAGTTGACATTTAGAGGAACTTGCCTAAAACCTTTTGATAATTTATAAAATCTTGTTTTGAGGGCAAAGTCTATAAATGTGAGAATTGTGTGCAAGGGCTGTCTGGAAAATATTGGCTATGTTATATGAAAAATAGAGCCATTTATGGCTGGGTTTTTTTCTGGACTGTGTGTGTGTGTGTGTGTGTGTGTGTGTGTAATAGAAAATAAAGGAATCCAGCCCATAGTTTATATTCGATTATACATCCTACAAGAGAATGCCATGTAGGCAAGTGTACACGGATAAAGCAAACAGTAAAGCGATTGAAGGTGGGGGAAGGGAAAAGCTTGTCTGGCTGTGGCTATGACAACATCCAAAACAACTGGTTTCCAGGTTCAAGACTCTACCCCCATTTAATAGCGAATGCTCCATAAATGTTAACAATAATCGTTGAGATGCCGGAAGGGGCCACTGACACAGGAACCCAAGGTAATACCTTCAGACCAGGAATAATAAGATCAGGGTTTGCCTTCTACCACCATTCCATTGGGGTTTTTGTTTGTTGGTAAAATAAAGCAATATTCCCTTCTCTTGTTTACATAAGTCTGAGTGTCTGTCATCACTGCAGCACGGCAGGGGAGGCAGATAAGAAGTGACCTCGGGGAGTCCAAAGGGGAGGAGTAGAGGTTCCGACAGAAAGCTGTGCCAGGGGAGGTGGGAAAAGCAGAAAGCTGTGGAGGGTGCTCACCGAGACCCGCATTTCGTCCCTGGCTTTGCCATCTCGCCTTGTTGATATTGCTGTTTCTTCCCTTATTTTAGCTCCTCTTCCAATCATTGTTGAAGTCTAAAGATAAGGGAAGGAGAGGCTGTTAAGGTAGAGCTAGTGGGAAGGAATTATGAACAACTTCAGATGGCAAGAACCATAGTAATTATACAGGGTCAGCATACTTCTTGCACAAAGGGCCAGACAGTAAATATCAAACTTGTGAGTTTTCAGGCCCTGTACCTGTGTTATAATTACTCACCTCTGCCATTTTAGCACTAAAGTGGCCACACACAATACATAGAGGAAGGGGTGTGGCTGCGTGCCAATGAAACTTTGTTTATGGCTCTGAAATTTGAATTTCTTATAATTTTCACATGTCACAACATATTTTTCTGCTTTGGGTCTTTCATCAATGACTTAAAAAATGTAAAAGCCATTTTCTGTCTTATACACAAGCAAGCAACAGGCCGGATTCGCCCACAGATTGTAGTTTGCCAACCCTGGTCTCATCCAACTTTCTACTTACACATATAGGAGGGAGGCCCACAGGGGACACGGCGTGCCTGAGGTCACACAGCGAGGGTCAGGACCACTTTTTGTCTCCTGACCAGACTTGATCTTTTCATTTTATTTTTAAAAAGGAAGAGAGGGAAATATCATTAATGGAGACTCATTCTAGATGTTGGATTGTCGAACATCTAAAACGGTGGCTTAGAGAATATACTTGTACATCCCAGGATACATTTGTGACTGTGGACATCCCACAGACCATGCAGGCATTGATCCAATGAGGTAAATATTCCTGTGTGTGCAAATACTGTTACCGGCCGCGCACTAGAAACCTCACCAAGACAGCAGCTTCAACACCATGCAAACCTTTTAGCAGAGAAAAAGTTGTAAAACAATGATGCCAAGAAGCTACAAAAGGTGATTCTGCCCCTAAGCAAACACCTAGATTTGCCCCCTGAAAATAAGCTTTCATAAATTATCAAACAGTTTTATGTAATTTCCTTTAATTTTATGTAAAGTTCTCTACTGCCTCTTATCGAAGTATATGTGGCTAAACATTTATTCTTGATCACAACGTTAGAGAATGTTATTTTTATTCATTGCTTTACATGGAATATTTCTCTAATTCCTGATCTTTTTAGAGAAACTGGAGGTGAAAAGCAGCCCTAAAACACGTGGTTACTGAGTAAGTTGGCAACTATGGTGCTGCCTGACCTTGAGTTAAAGATTCCTTTACATATTCCTTCTGTCTTCAAATATTTCTGCTTTAGTCAACCCAGGCAGAACAGAAGCTGCTCCTCCAAGGCATCTCGAAGGAATAGTTTATATGTGATATGCAGTCCTCTTGGCCAAGGGCACGTAGGGCTGTAGCCATCATTCTACAGATGAGGAAACTGAAGTTCACGCAGATGAAGCCGCTTCCACAGCTAGACAGTGTGAGACTTGGGAAGGAACTCCAGTTAAAAGGACTTTAACTCTCACAGCAGGTATAAGAAGTTAATATTGTAGCTCTCGATGGTACTTTCATTAATTCGATGCTAATATTTCCAGTAACATTCCAATGGAGTGTCTCTTCAATGCGAGGAGGGGTCAGGTGTTGCCTCCATGTCTCACCCACAACACCAAAGAATCAGAGTTTCTTCCCTTTAATGACTAGCAGGGCAGCCTGCTCTGCTGGGATATACAGATGTCTCTGTGTGAGAAGAACCAATTCAAGGACATAAAAATGTTTCATTTTGGAAATAATTATTCACACTGCAAAATAATTCTTAACAAAAGATTTGCACTCTAAATAGCGAGTTAGTTATGTGCATTTATAATATGATTTTATCTACAAAAAGATTTGATTGACACAATTTCCAAATGGATCCATTCATTGATTGTTATGAGATGAACTCCATCTATAAGACTGGATGGAAGCAGACCAACAGATCAAAGAGCGATAGGAAGACATGAGAGAATTTGAGTCCTTTGAAGGTAGTCCCCCGCCTTCCTCCCAGGGCAGGGAAGCCCTTTATAGTGGCTGAAGCACAGAGACCAGCCTTTGCTGCAACAAGTCTCATAACAGGAAAGCCAGCTCTCTGATCTGTAGACACAGCCACTTCATATTTTGGCAAAATTTGCTTTTCTAATATCTCCACCCCATTCTTTGTTCTGCTCTAGGAACCAAACTGTCCCTCAGTCTCAAATTATTCCAATAATGACATGAAGACAACTTAGGCTCTTTAAAAAAAAAAAAAAAAAAAAAACCTATCTATGTCCTTTGACTATTTCTCACACAAGAATGGGCAATTAATTTCATGAACTCCTCCTAGAAAAAGTGCTACATATGTCACTGCTGAATATCACGGTGGGAACATTCGAAGTCCTCCCCTTGGGAACCTCTGCCCAGCGCCTAGTCCACCCCTCAAAGCCGTTTTGGAACTCTTTGTGGAAGGGCCATCAGAGCTGTCATCGTGCCCAAAATCTGACTATTAAGTTCACCAACTTGCCACTGTGTGTTTACATTGGCAGCCCTGTTGGCAAGGTCATGACACCTTACTGGGTTGTGTGCACAGCGCTGCCAACATCAGTGCATGGTGGCAGGTTTCTGAACTTAATTTTCAGATTCAGGGTACGGTGACAGCTCTGATGGCCATTCCAGAAGAAGAGTTCCAGAATTGCTTTGAAAGATGGACTAGGTACTGGTGTCAGTGCACAGCTTCCAAAAAGGGAGTCCCTCGAAGGTGACCGTAGTGATACTCAGCCATGAGGTATGGGGCACTTTCTCTGTAGAGAAATTAATTGTCCCACCTCGTAAAAACTGGTTTCCCAACTCCCTTTTCCTTTACATTTGCCTTCTTCTGGACAATTCCATTCTAGCCTGTCATTGTTTTTCTTACATCTGGGGAGCCAGCACTGAAAACAAATATATATAATAAGCGTGTTCTGCAGAGCTCAGAGCGTGATATAGACACTCTGCTTGCACTAATGCAGCCTAAGGAAACAGCTCTTCGAGTCTTAAATCTCCACTGCTGTAAAGAGGTTACTTACTGACTTATACTTTTCACAGTTTTAAACCAACCTTATTATACTAGTCCACATCTGCCAGTACTGTTTTCAATGAATGGCTGTTATGAAACATTTAATTTTAAAGCCGTTTCTCTTACATTTGTTATTAATTCTAAAGAAAACAGGGGTCACAATAAATTCAACTCTGCGAATGTTTACATGCACATTACAACAGAGCTATATATGTTTGCCATATTTAGACCCTTCACTTGTTGAGAGGAACAAGCTTGGGGGCACTTGCGCACAGAAAGACCTAGGACTAAAGCAGACATCAGTGGGTTGTTTCAGTGCTGTTAACTAAAGTGGAAATTCTGGTGACGAGAGACTTCTGTTTACGTGCAAAATGGGATTTCAAGATGGCCTTTTGGTGGAAACCTGCTGTTTCCACACCACTGGCTTATTACTCACATTTGAAAATGTACTCCTTGCTAGGCAAGACATACACATGTTCAATCACTTAAAAATTATTATGGTAGTTTTTTTTTTTCATTAAAATGTTTCAACCACCAATGTGAAGCCTCACAAAATTAAAAACATGAAAAACACCAGGGTGATAAACATGCATCCAAAATTCCAATGAGGCAAGGTGATCTGGACTTCCATGAAAAATGACTAAGAAAAAATTCATGTGAAATGATTTCTGGTTCAATTTAGTAAAAGGAGAGGGTGTGTGTTTGCAGGAAGTTGGTGTGGGGATGGTGCGAACCAGTAGTCAATCCACAGTTGTTTAAATGTCACAGTTGTCTGGCTGTCTCTACTGCAGAGACGTGATACTCACTGTTGCCCATGGGTCACCCACAGGAGTGAGCTCTCTGTGAGTAATTGGATTCTGTGGCCCTACTCTCCTTAATTCCTTTATAAACACTGCTCATGCTTTTATAATTCAATGTGGGCTCCTAACTTCTGGACCAAGAGTGATATAAACACATGGCTCTTATGCTGGGCCCATAGCAGACCTCAGTAATCATTCTTGACTGGTTCTCGGTCCCACTGAGCCTGACTACAAGATGACACTGAACCCCAACATGGGGCCCTAGCCAGCCAATATACAGAACTGGTCTAAAAATTGCCATTCTCATTTAATCCCATTCAGAGAACTCATCTCCTTTCAGTGCTCTCCCTTCTCCACCTTAGTTCTCTTTGAGCAGAGACTTTCAAGGAATCTTTACAGACTCCTGCATTCCTGTCAACTTCAATCTAAGAGTCAGAAGACTAGAGAGAACTGGAATAATAGGTAAAATGTGAGGAAACAATGGGCAACCAGGGAATGAAGGCAACATGAAGGAGTCTTAAATAATCCTCAGTATTCTCTGTTATGTCATTTATTTCTCAGTAGTTGGGTGTTTTATTGTCAGCGAATTTGCTAAAGAAAGCAAATTGGAACAGGGAGCTCTGTTCCCATTCAAGGAAAGTCTTTTTGATGCTTTAATGAAGTAAAAAGACTAAAACAGCATTCATTCTTGCACACTGTGGCCCATCACATGTCAACATGAAGGATGTCAGTGTACCTTACTTAGCAGGAGATGATGTCGGTTAATCTTTTTTTCTTTTTTTTCCAAAGGAGTTTATCTTTAAAGGCAGTTGTATTTTGCATCTCTCTCTCTCTCTCTCTCTCTCTCTCTCTTCCCCCCCCCACCCCCCACCTCACATCTCTCTCTATCATCTCTTTGTCTCTATTTCTCTCTTTACCGCCCGGTGTCCCTTCCTCCCTCCTTTCTTCCTTCCTTTCTTTTCCTATTTACTTGACAATTTTCTCCCACTCATGAACATTTGGGAGAAGTTAAGCCAATTCAGGGATGACATTTCATGAAAATTACACCTCGTAAGACAAAACATATTTTGTCCCTTTTTTGGATGCCTGAATTAGAACTAAGCAAATAAACACAGGTGGGAGGTGTCACTCATGCAATGAAAATTACTGTACTCTGAGATCTACTTCTATATACTATACTTATTATTTTCTGCATTGGAAAAGGCTTTGGGCATGCACCTTCTTTGTTGTGGGTGGCACCCTCATCATTGCCACAATAGCTAATATTTATCGAGTGCTTACCTTATACCAGCCATGTTATATGCATTCTTACCTCACTTCATCTCTGACAACCTTATGAAGTAGCTTTTTAAATGTCCATTTTAGTGATGGGGACATTGAAGTTTTGAATGGTTAAAAAATCTTGTCCCAGTGTCATAGTTACCATGTGGTGGCGGAGGGTTTTAAACCAGGTCTGCTAGTCCCAGATCATGAGTTCTTAATCACGGTACTCTATGGAAATAGTAAGAGGAAGGATTTTCTCTCAACCTCTGTCATAAATAAGCTTTTGTCTACACATTTATTATTGCTACCTGTAAGAAATGAGATACATAATGACATGAATAAATTAGCTCAAATACATTTTATTCTAAATTAGAAGGTGCAAAGCATTGCTGATCAACCACCAGCTAACCACCCTAATGTCACATTTCCTGAGTAGTAAAAAGGAAGTGATAACCTCTCTTAAATCTCTGGGTGTACAGGATGATAATTTCCCAATATACTAAATCCTGTGACTATCGGAAGATTTGAAAATTTCTAACGGTTATTACCAATGCCTCTAAACAACATGGATTGGAGATAGTCAATCAAAAGCCTCTGCTGAGTTATGCTTGAGTTTTATTTCCAAAATTTAACTTAGAAGAAGAGTAACTGTTTCTTATTTTCTGTTGCTTTCGTATCATTTTTGGCATGCATATTGTGCAGTAATAGCAGGAAATTAAACTTGAATCTTGTGACACAAGCATGTTGTGGATATCATAAAAAACACATATGTTCATAAATGGTAAAAAAAAATAAGGTGATAAAAATTACATTTAGAAAACTTTTACAATCTTTTAGAACAATGAAAAAGGGAATTTTTAGGGTTCTTTGTTCAGGCTGAATTCTAGGCTGATGTGTTTCCAGGAGGCAAAGTTTTGTGTTTGGTGTACATACATACTTGTATTTTTGCAGTTTTCTCTAGGGCCTATATAAGGCATTCAGTGAGCAAGAATATATTTGAAATCCTATGCAAAGAACTGGCTGGAGGAGAATTCTCCACCACGTCCAGGAGACACAAAGTCTGCAGATGAAGGCATTTTTCATTTGCCCCATGCAAGTAAGAATAGACAGGAAATCATACCTTCTTTGTCTTGTGATGTTGGTTATGTCTCCTCTCCTTTGCTGCTGTTTTCCTTGCTGCCTCTCCTTGGATGAGGGTACTTCCTGTCTGATCCTGTTAGTGATATTGTGGAAATATCTGTGAAGCCAAATACTCACATCCTACTACTGTTCTGTTTGACTTAGAGTCAGCCTCATCACTTGACATGACCATAAAGCAAGTTATTGGCTTCTGAATGTTCATCCGCCTGCTGTCGTCAGTACCATTTCACAACCAGCTCTTGTCATCCGAATTCTCTGGATCCAGGGGTAGTTCTCTGGGATTTGGAACAGTCTCCCTCTACATTCTCTTATGCTAATAGCAGAAAATTAATTCATCTTAACACATTTGCAAAGTTATAAATTACTACCATTTACCAAATTAATTTTTCCTAGAGTGGGCCAGTTATGTAGGTGTCGATTCCTCTAATGACCCAAAATCCTCTATCAACCATCCACATGGTATTTATGTTATGGCCCAGCTCGATTCCAAAATTTCCATGAAGCATTCTCCGAACACATCACAATAGTTTCTTTCTTTAAAGTACTTATTTGTTGTTATTCATCTCAGCTTAACTGTCAAGCATTAATTACTAGGATCTTTTGTAAAAATTTCAAATCTTGGTGAGTAGATATTATGTTTTAATTATCCTCCAGATCCTACAGGATGCTTAATCGGTATCTTTATCTTCATCCAAAACCAAACTTATCATATTTGCCTTTCCAAACTAGTCCTACTGCTTTGCTTTTTGTTGTTGTGGCAGTTACAATTGTCCCAAGTACTCAAACCCAGATCTTATAAGGTAAGTCTTGATTCTCCTCTCTCTATCACAGCCCATGGCTAATCAATCACAAAGCTCTGTAGATTGCCAATTTTAAATTGTTTTTTAATTTGACTCGTTTGCCTCTATAACCCTTTTGCCAAAGGAAAACTTCTATGAAAGCCCAATATATGAGAAAGCAGCTATGGTAAGAAAAGGATGAACCCAGAGCCTCGAGTATACCACTGCAGCCCTTGAAGGAATTCCCAGCATCTCTGAGGTTAAGCATTTCTTGGAGGTCCACAGGTGTAGACTTGACCTCCAAATTGCCTGAAAGCAGCACAGTATGGTGAAGAGAACATTGGCATGAATCAGAGGATCTGAACTGAGCCTTGATTTTCCCATCTCCAAAACAGGATAAGGCTCAAATAAGATTTTTCTGTGTAAAGCACATTGTGAGTTGTCAAAGCCCATGCAGATTAAGGAACCATCACTTCTTTTCGGATCTCCAGGTCCCCATTTTCCTTCTGATACTATCCACCATCTAATCTAACCACGGTTTTCTAATTTATTATTCCTTGACTCAGAAATTTCTATGAGCAGTGGCTACTAAATTAAGAACAAGTGTCTCAGCTCAGTATGTAGGCCTTTTCACCAAGAAGTCTAACTTCCCTTTCCAGTATCAGCTGTCATCATTCTTTCACATAAACATGATCCCAATGGTAAGTTGGAATGTCCAAGCTATCATTTTGGAGATATTCTAAGAATCATAGGAAATCAAATATAGGTGTTGCTGGGGGAAGAGACAAATTGAAATATAATAACAAGACCTCTGCTTCTGGCCAAGGTAACAAGGACCAGATTTACCTTTCTGCCTGAAGCAACCAACCAACCAAACAAACAAGCAAACAAAAAAGACAATACATGTTCAAGACATTGGCCAACAAGTAATAAAGAAAATTTAAAACAAATTACATATACCCCAACACTACCACCCTGAGAGAATTTTTAGGTTGCAGTACAAGAACCTAGCAGAATTTCTGAGTTAAGGAGGCAGAGCTGAGAGATGGACAAGATCAAGAAGGCTGAATTATACAGGCAGAGTATAGGAGAGTTGAGAGCTACACAGAGAAGGAATTAGATTATGCAGGACAGAGAGAGCTGCACAGAGAAGGAATGTGGGAGATTACAGAGGAACTCTTCCCCCAACCCCACATATTTAGGTAAGTGATCATATCATGTGTATGAGGAAACTATTCAAGGTTAGAAAAAGACTCACTTGAAATGACTACAGATAACAATGCCTCACAGAATTAAAAATACTACCTGTTTCCATCAGCCAAACTAGAGAATAATGTGATTATTAGGGTATTATGGGGAGTACACAGAAGGCCCTTGCCTCAATAGTGAATAGTAATTAACCATAGCATGAGTGCTGCTATCATCTTCCCTAATATATCTGAAAACTAAGACTGCAAAAGATGAAATTGTTTGCAAGTAACTTAATTATATTGCACAAGAATATTTAAAAATACAAAAATATTCAGCATCCCAAAAAGTAAAATTAATCTGGTATCCAATCAAAAATCACTAAGCATAAAAACAGAAGGAAAACATATTGATGAAAAGAAAAAATAATCAATTATTTGATAAAAGACCAAAACTGACCCAAACATAAGAATTAGCTGACCAAGACAGTAAAACAGTTATTATAACTGTCTGTATGTTTAGTAAATTAAGTAGAGGAAAAATTAGCTAGTAACATGGACATTCAGACGCACAAACTACAATGTCTGAGATAAAAAATACTCTGGATTAGACATTGCAGGAAGAAGAGATTAGTGAACTAGAAGACACTAACAGTGTTAGAAACTGTTTAAATGAAACAGAGAGGAGAATGTTTAAAAATGAACAGAGCATCAGTGAACTGTGGAACAACTTTAAATAGCCTAAAATAGTAAAAATGGAGTCCCCAAAATAAGTCTGGGGCAAAAACATGTGAAGAAATAATGGGTGATATTTTTCCAAATTTGATGAAAATTGTAATTCTAAATATCTAAGAACTTAATGAACTCCAAGCACAGGAAACATGGAGAAAACCAAACCAAGGCACACTTTAATCAGATTGCTCCAAAACAATGATAATGAGAAAATCTTAAATACAGCTGTATGGGGAAGAAAACATATCACTACTGAGGAACAATAAGAATTACAGTAAATTTCTCATCTAAAACAGTGTAATTGGAAGATACTGAAGCAAAATCATTCAAATACTAAAAGAAAAAAATTTGTCAACCTGTATTTCTATACCCAGTAAAAAATGTTTTTCAAAATCAAAGACAAACTAAAGACATTTTAAACATATAAAAGCTGAAGGAATTCATCAACATCAGATTTGTATTAAAAGAAATGTTAAAGAAATCCTTCAGACAGAAAAAAGAAACAATAACAGATGGAATTATGGATTTAAGCAAAGGAAACGAGAGAACTGGAAATGGTATCTAAATCGATAAATATATAAAGATTTTAGGTTTTAATTAATATTTAAATCACTTTGAAAGATAACTGTTTAAAGAAATTAATTTATGATGGACATTATGTCTAAAAGTAAAATGTATGACAACAGTGCCTCAAAGTTTGTGAGGGGAGAAATGAAAGGATACTACTGTAAAGTTTTGGTGCTCTATGTGAAGTGGTATAATATTATTTGAATATATGCAATTGTATAATATCACTTGGTAAATTAAAATTGTGTAGTATACATTCTAAAGCAACCACTAAAATAATAAAACAAAAAGTTATAGCTAATAAGCCAGCAAAAAAGATAACAACGAAGTAATTAAAAATACTCAGTTAATCCAAAAGAACTTAAAAAAAGGAAAACTGAACAAAAAACAAATGATATAAATAGAAAACAAATGTCAAGGTGATAGATTTAAACCCAACCTTATAAATAAGCATATTAATTGTAAATGATCTAAATACCTCAGTTAAAATGCAGATGTTGTAAAATTGGATTTTAAAAATATGACCCAACTACAGTGTATGCTGCCTATAAAGAAGGCACTTGAAATGCAAAAGTACAAATATAATAATAGTAAGAGAATGAAAAGTGACATACCATGTTAAAACTTACTAAAAGAAAGCTGGAATTTACTTATCAAAAGACAAAGTAGATTGCAGAACAAAGAATATCATAAGGGATAAAGATGCTTATTTTGTTATAATAAAGGGGGACATTTCTCAAGAAGACATAATAATCCATATACTATGCAACAGAATAATCTCTGTCAATTTGAGGTCCTGTAATAATATAAAAAATAAGATTCAAGTTGCATAGATTTTTTTCTATTTCTTTATCTGATGGCCATAATAAAACTAACAATAATCATCCTTTCATTAAGTATATACAGAGGGTGCCAAAACTATATATACACATTTTAAGAAAGAAAAAACTGTATTAAAACTGTAATACTTAATATATTCTAATAAAAAAGACAAATGCAAACCATGTTTGACTTCTGCAATGATGAGAGGTGCTCAAAATGGTTACTATCAGTATTTACTTAATATATAGATAAGAGCTCTTAAAGTGTGCATTCATTTTTTAAATGGTATTTTAAAAACCATTGCAAGTCTATATCTTGAGAACAAAAACATGGTTTTGTGAAAAATCAGGGCTATATGACATCCAAAGGTAACTAGCCGTGGGACTACTGTCTTGGAAATCACCTAGCATTTTGATGTAGGTAATTATTAATAGCTGCCTCCTTCTTTACCCCAACATTCTGAAAAATACATTAACACAAGACCTTCAAAAGTTGGCAAACTATTGTAAGCCAAGTTATTCCAAAATAAGTATAGTTATTTCTCTTTGCATTATTCAAAAACATGTGTAAATTAATCCTACCTAAAATAGAGGTGGAAGTATACATAAAAGGTTAAATAACAGCCCCAGGCAGAATAGGACGGCATGTCAAGTGCATGATGGAGATTATGTTTCTCAGCATAAGTCTAAGAAACCTTGAGCATCCATAATTTCTTTGAGAAATTTAGAAATTTACTTAGTCATTCCAGTACTTGAATTTACATTTATGTTTACAAGTGCATTTCTTTCATGCAAAAGTCAACTGACAGCACAGCTCACCGTGTAAATGCATACTACATGGAAGTCCAAATGGAGAAGACTAATGGAAGAACTTAGTCATGAAATGTACTGTGTTATTGTCATGAACACTCAGAAAAGACTTTGAACCATAGCAGGATTCCATTTTCACTGAGCCATAAACACCCAAGGAGAAAAATTTCC
This sequence comes from Lyroderma lyra, assembly GCA_004026885.1. Taxonomy (NCBI): domain Eukaryota; kingdom Metazoa; phylum Chordata; class Mammalia; order Chiroptera; family Megadermatidae; genus Lyroderma; species Lyroderma lyra. Next base: position 41,816 of record PVJL010001629.1, read on the forward strand.
ATTTTTGACTTCACTAATTATTAGATTAAGTACCCATTTAATGTAAATTTCCAACACACCATCATCTTAATCTTATTTCCAAGTGAGTAAATCAACATTACAGAGCGATCCAGTGATAGTGCATTGAAGTTGATCTTTAAAGATTGCTCATTATCAGAGTTTTGGTTGAGACTTGGTTATCCTCAATTATCATATAAAATCATTATTAATGTCAGTTTAGTTGTATATAGCTAAATACGCATTCTCTGTATTAATATTATTAAAGTTAAAGCATAAAAGCAGGTTTAAGTTAAAACTAAAGCTTCATTTCCCACCCCCATGATTAAACCCCACATTAGTGGTTTAATGTCAGCAAAATAACATAATCCATAACATTGAAATTCATATTGTCAAGTTAAATTGTATTGGCTTTGTGGTTTCAGTAATACAGTTGCATTAACGCTAAACACATAAGGATAGAAGTGCTACTGCACATATAGAGAGCTTGCTACAGTCCCGGGCACATGGAAAACATTCAATAAAGGCAAGGAAAGCATTCAAAATTATTATTTTGTGAAAATTTATAGCAAATTTTACCTTAGTGGATGTTTATAGAACACTGTTAGTACATCTCAGGACAGCAATGAAGTTCCCAATTCTTTTCTTTTCTTTGAAATCTCTAAACATTACTCACGTACAATAAACACCGAGATGGACAATCACTGCCAGCAAAGCAGTTGTGATCAGGGGAGCTTCCTGGACGGGAAGGGACTAAAGAGCTATCTGTCTGTGGAACATCAAAAAAGCTGCCTCATTCTTACGACAAAAACCTAAAATTGAGGCACAGAACGAAGAAGTACCTTCAGCAAGGTCACTCATCAGAGCAGTACAAGGGCCTCTTAATTTTCCTCTCTTGTCATGGAGGCCCAAGCATAAAAAATACATATTAATCTTCTGCTTTAGAAAATGTTTTTGGAAGTAAATAACAGTTGATGGCATGTATTTGGCAAACAGTACTTCTTACTGTATTTTGATATAATAATTTTTTTCCAGTTTGCTTTAGAAATTGATAGTTATGATGACATTGAAGAGAGGTTAGAGGTGACATTAATTATCAGGGTAACCCAGATATTTACATGAATGCCAGTTTTGATGAAGCATCAAACTCTTATTTGCCATTCGCATTATCTCAATTGTGAACACGAAGGCCACAGTGCTCTGAAAAGGCTGACAGAGAAACTCTCAATCTGCTTGCCAATAAAAAAGAAAAGCATTTTATTAAACTAAGAAGTGCATCATATGTGTTTAAAAGCTACATAGCACCATTTAAAGGAAATCTATATTTCTTGCTTGACAAGAAATTGCATATAAATTATAAGCTCTAAAGTACAATCATAATGGCTGGAGCTCTCCATTTAAAAATTGTCACACGGCAAAGACTGACTACAAACACTGTAAAGATTTGCCGCTTAACAACAAAGAAATATGGGAAATCAAATAAGCACAAAAGTAACGGTTGCTGAATCTTTTCTTTCTGAGCTATTTAGTAAGACATCCGAGAGGGCCTTCTAGGTGCAAGGGGAACTAATTATGACTAGGACCTTTAAAAGACTATCGGGGGCACCAAAATAAATGTATACACATGTTAAGAGATGTTGCCTAGGTATTACCTAAATACTGATGGTGACCACTTTGAGCACCTCCCGTAATTGCAGAAATCAAACGTGACTTGCATTCATCTCTTGTTACCGGTATATATTGAGTATTACAATTTTAATACAGGTTTTTCCTTTCTTAACATGTGTAGACATTTTGGTCACCCTTTGTGCATATACAGAAATATGTAAACACACATATGTGTGTTTGCAGAGTCATCTATCCCAAGAGAGATTCTGTTAGTCTCCTGGAGCACAGATACAGCATCATAAGTAGAGGTTAGTATTGTAATAGACTAGAGGAGTGATACAGTAGTCCGGGTATTTTCTTGCTAGAGAATAAAAATGAAGTCTGAACACAGAGCTGGAGTGAGGTGGAAAAGACAGTTGGATGTGTAGGGAGGATTCAGGCGGTGAGGAGCCTTGCAGGCCAGACAGAAATGTTTTGTTTGGGGGTGACTTCTTTGATACATGGATTATTCATAATTATATTGTTTAATTTTTTTAAATTTGGGAATTTTGTAGTTATCATTTCATTTTTGATTTTCAGCTGAATTCCACTATGGTCAGAGAACACACTTTGTTGTCAATATTAGGAAATGTGTTAAAATTTGTTTTTGTCACCCAGCATTTGGTAAATTTCAGTGGGTACTGCATTTACACTTGAAAAGAACATATACTCTGCTGTCATTTGTTTCACTGTTTTATATACGCCTCATGGATCAAATTTGTTAATCTTGTGGTTTACATCTTCTCTATACTTGTCTGCTTGTTCGATGTCGCTGAGGAAGCTATGCTAAACCCTGCCATTATATTCATAGATCAGTTTAATTCTATTTTAAGATTCATTCCAAGTGCAAGGATGTGGAAATGTAAAAAAATGTGTGACTTGGACTCAGTGAAATATGGGAAAATATCACACATCTGGATATATGAATATTGTGTAGATTTTACACCCAGTAGAATAACAAACGAATGACATTCTGGCCAAGGGTTGGAATGGAGAGGTGCCAGAATGCCGAGGGTTGATTTAGTTTTTTGGAGGGGAGATAGGGGGATGGGTTGGGACACGACAGAATGGAACTTCAAGTTTCCTTTAACTACTCTTTGAGCCAAGGGAAATCCTAACCAGCTTATTAACTGTTTCCCCAACTGTGGATCTCACCCTTAACCCCTCTTTTAGGGGAAGGAATCACAACCCGGGGTTCCATGGACGTCCCAATTTATGGTCCCCACGCGTACACAGGTGCTCTTCAGCTTCTGGGCTGTAGAGTAGCCCTGTGATTACAGACTGTTTTTGATCCTGGATACATTTCTGCTATGGCAAAACTCCTAAAGGCATGGCTTAACATTTATGCTGGACTGTGATCTCATACTTTCTCCCCATGTTTTATTTATAAATACTCAGGCTGACAGTTGACAACAGGGTCTTAAATAGGAGGAAGACCACGTGCAAGGAGACTAAGAAACAGGAAGGACTGATTAAAGTTCAATGACCTTTCCCAGGTGTATGTCTTCTGGATCTGAGGCATAAAAATCCAGATTAGTTGACTCCTTTCCCCAAAGAAATCAAGGAAAACAAATATTCTAGAGATATCTACAAGACAGCAGAAGTCAGGGGAAAAAGAAAAGATTAAACACTTTTCTCGGATAGAGTCATGTAGAAATCCAATATAAAAATCAACAACATAAGGGCATTTTTAAATCCAACATATGTGGAATTATTATACAACTTTTTCAAGATAGGTAAGCAGAAATGGGCAGGAGTGATTCAAGAAATATTTAAAAAATTTAAAAACAGATTCAATGGACAGTCCTTTTTTTATGTCTGGTTTTCAGTGAGTAAAGATGTGATGTGTGGAGCTATAGCAGTCATTATGTAATGATGAGGAGAACTGGCTGACATATAGATGGGAGAGCAGAAGAACACAAATTTCATCCTTCTGACATAGTTGAAACACTAAATACGACAATTCTTAACCTCTCCTATCGGAATTCTTGTCAAGCGAAATGATAAGGTTTTTCCATTTGATTTTGCTTAAGCCAATTGAGTTAGGCTTTCTTCTCAGAGCAGCTAAAGACTTTCAAAATGACTCAATCACAATGTGCAATTGGTTTCCAAATGATTGCACCAATTTTCTTCCTATCAGTAAGATGTTGATACATCCGTTTCATTTGCAACCTCAGTTGAGGTTGTGAGCAAGCTCAGCAAGACTGTATGTGTGTGTGTGTGTGTGTGTGTGTGTGTGTGCACGTTTACTGATTTAGCTAATTTTTGTGAAATTAAATAGGCTAAATTAAAAATATCACTGTTTGTTTTCAGTTACCCTAAAGTAAATGGGGTTGCAAAGAAGACTTTTATTTTGAACATATTTTCTCTCCAGCCCCACCCCCAGGTCCTCTTATTCCATCTCTGTGAATACACCCCTACCCGTTTCGGTGCCCCAACCTGAAACTTGGGCGTCTTTCCTCATGGTTCCTTTCTCTTTACATTCTCCACTTTATCGGTCTCCAAGTCTCTGCACTTCCGTTTCATTTAATACCTTTTATTATGTCCTCAATAACACCTCATCTTACTCATTCTTTCTTCTGAATTCCTAAAATGGTCCCCTGCCTAATCCAGACGTCTATGCCCAAAGTCCAGGAGACATATAATTGGGAAAGGTCACTGAACTTTTAGTTAGTTCTCCCTGTTTCTGAGTCTCCCTGCTGATAATCTCAGCCCGCTTCCAGCCCTCCCGCACTTATTCCAGCAATCCTGTCCGATCCAGGTCTTAGCATATCAGTCCTTTCTTGAAATGCACGATCGAGCCCCCTCTGTGGCTAGCAAGTGACCTAGAGCCTCATGTGCATTTAAACCAAGTGCTCCTCTAGCCCATCTCCCTGCCAGTCTATTCTCCCACCATCTTTAGTTCCTGACATCTTCCAAATGCACCACATCGTGTCATGTCTCCGTGCTTCTGAACAGTACTTTTCTAGAATGTCCTCACCCATTCTCCTTCTCCTAATTGTTTACAAACCCGACCTGGATATTACCTCTCGTGTTTTGCACCCCACCCTCATCTGTTCCTCCACTGCACTTATCTCCATTATTGTCTTTTCCTCCTACTAGAGTGTGAGCAGGGATTATGCTTTATTGTGTAGGGCATACAATAATAACAGTAATTATACAGATGACATCGCTTACCACATGAAAGTAATGGCTACATAGCTCTTCTTATATGCATATATTCAATTCAACTTATTAAGTTATTCTATTTAACTCTCCCACCTAACTTATCAGGTAAGGTATGAGAGTTAGATGCTACTACTATTACTATTATTCTCCTTTTATACATGAAGGTACATGAAAAAATGAAGGTACAGAATGCTTAGGGAATTTTCCCAAGTTGCACAATGACTCAATGACAGAGCAAGGATTAGGACTCAGGCAGTGGACTCCAGAGCCCACATTTGTGTCCATGTTGACAGATGGATTCTCTGGTTGCTTGATAAACATCTGGTTCATGGACATTAGGATGGGGATGGGGAGTTTGGGAAGATGCTCCTGAACCGTGCAGCCCACCTGCACTTCTTGAAGAGGCGGAATGGGTCCCTTTCCCACTGAGAGCTTTCTTCCCGTGAACCTTCTCATCTCCATGATGTGGTATGCATTTTCTGGTACTCTCTCATCTTTTGAATGCTTAGTGTTTTCTTTTTCAAAAAATAATCCACCATCTTTACAATCATCATCATAATAATGCTGCTGCTGATAGCTAACATTTACTAAATGCTTACTGTATCCTGTTGAAAATTTTACTACTGGGAGTAAAATAAAGGCCATATCTCCTTGCAATTTTTAACAAGAAAATGTAGAGCACGTATTCATGCCTTGTAGGTGACTACCCCTACTGCCTGCATGCAAGCTTCCCTGTTAGGATTTTATGCTCTCTCCTCTGTAATCAGGACATAAAGGCTGACTTGTTCATTCTATGATTAGCCCCAACTCACCCCCCTTGAAAAGCCCTACTTAAGTCTCCCTCCCACCACCACACCAGTCCCACACTCAGGGCAGCTCTGATGCAATGGGAAGGTCATCAGGCCAGGGGTGAGAAGACCTTGCTCATCCTTTAGTAGCTGTGTTGCCTTAGGGAAATAATTTAAACTTGTTTCACCATGGTTTCCACATCTTTTAAATGAGAGTGATGATTTTTTTCTGCCTCACCAAGGTAAATTCCGGGTTGTCTTTCCCGAAACCCAGGAAAAAATTATCTGTCTTATTCAGACCCATGTGTGTCATACTCTGTTGTAATTGCTGGTTGATTTGTTTGTACTATCTAACAGATTGTTGATGTCTCAAGAATAGGGTTGCCTTTATTGAATTTCTTTTATAATAATAATTTTAAAAACTCTAAAAAAAACAAAACAAAACAGGGTCTGGGTCATAGTTGTGTTTGGGTCACTTGTCCCTAGAATACCTATAATTTCCACAGCTATCCCACACCTTTTCCTTGAGTCTCCCATTTGTACTTTCCTCTCATCCTCAACACCACTCATGACATCCACTTGGATGTAAAATCACTGAGTAAAACTGGTGGGGTAACACACTAGGAATCTGATTTATCTCAGATGGATACTAACAAAATGTTTCTGGTCATGGTATTCAATCTTTGTCCCATCTAATAATAATAAAATGGGCATCCTATGTGTTTGATAATGAATATACAAGGGTTTCTACTGATGATCCAGCCATAATATCTATGACACCATAAAGATCTTTCCATTTCTAAAGCAGGACTTGAACAGGGGAGCGAACAATGGGTTGATTCCCAGTGGAATGACTCTGAGTGGGTGATCAACAGAGACATGATAATGAGAGATGTTCAAGTCTGTAGAACTTACTGATAGCTTGTTCCTTGGATGTTATGCTTTCCCATCCCCTTGCTAACTTGATGGTCTCTTCTGACTCAGGGATCTAGAGACTTATTTGAGCTGAATCTTGTTTGGAATGTCCAAACAAGCATGCATCCTTTGATGATTAAAGTTATCCCTTTCTATGGGGGCAGTACTCATCTGGATAATTTCACCTCGGGGTGTAAAGAAATGGAGACTGGAGTGTGTGCACTTTCTATCATCAATGAGAAGAGAAGGAGAAGAGAAGACTGTCTGAGCAAAAGAACCTACTCCTACACATGTGCCCTTTCACTCCCACTTCCTGCTCCGGGCCAACACTTTGGAGACTATTTTCAGGGAGATCTCCCTCTTCCTGTGGGGCCAGAGATTTTTCTAGTTACAAGGCTATTGTGTATTATATGTCTGGGCAAGCATGAAGCAAAACACAGAGAAACAAGGGATTAAAGAAGTAAAGCTGGGCAAACACAGAAATGCCTTCGGCAGCACTTCTCTCAAGCTTGAGGTAAACATCCCTACCTGCCTCCTCCCTCTTCAGTCCCACAGTTTATTTTTTCACTGTGTTCCCCTTGTGGCCATTGCCTCTACTCCCAAGAAGGGCAAGCAAGTTGTCCTATAGGAATGGCTGCCCCAAGAAGCACAACTCTCTGAGTTAAGGACTGAAAGAAAGACAATGCGCGTTTCTGGGTGAGATGATCTCAAAAGGCAAGAAGGCAATGGCCTCAGCCATTCGAAGTGAGTGCACTTTCCCAGTGGGCACCTTAAAACAACTTACCTTCAAAGCTGTACCCTGCGGTCTTTCTATTTGGGCACTGGACCACATGAAGTTAGAAAGTAGACTGCTCTTTCTTCTCTTCAAGACATAGCAGACTTACAGGAAGAATCCTTCTGAAGATTTCCATCTTCTTCCTCTCACCTATATTCAGCAATATCTGAATGATGCTTCCACCGGTCAAGTTCCGAGTGCCGTCGTTACAAAGAAGAGGCCCATAAGTCCTCACAAGTGATTCTCAGCTTTGGTATCTGCAGCAACCTCATCCAGATTCCAGCAAAGAGGAATTGGCAGGGCATGAATAAGGGCAGAAGGTAATTGAGGAGCTGGGGCTGGTTTTAAGGCAGGATGGAGCCCAGCTCCACGAGCTGAGCTGGAAGGAATTTGTTGTGTGTGCCAGATGTCATAAAGAGCTGCTGAGCTCGTTGAGTTTTCTAGTGCTCAGGAGCAAATCAATCAGATGAGCTGCTACTGCGGCTCTGCTACAGACCATGAGCTAATGCAGGCTCTACCCCAGTGAGGCAGCACCACCGGGCCCTGGAGCCAGCTGTGCAAGGTGGTGAGAGCGGACACAGCTAATGCCTGATGCCAGGAGGGAGAGACAAAAGGGGTTCTTCTTTAACACTGAGAATAGCCCCAGAGTGAATACAGCCTTCAACAGCTGTGGTTTCATTCCTATCACCGCTGGGCAAGATGGGGGTGCTAATTGTAGAGCCAGAGAGCTGTTAAAATCAGGGCAGACATGTTAAAGGAGAATAGTGATAATACTTAGACCAGCGTCTGCAGATGACTCGGCACAAAAGCATCATGTCGGAAGAAGAAATGAAAAGCAAGCGAAAAGACCATGAGAGAATGAAGGAAGCTAGTTGGTCAGTCCCTCCTCTGTGTTATCTCAACAGCTTGTCCATATTATTGTTATAGCCTTTATCACACAATGATAAGGTAATAAAAGGAATAGCTCTCATTTATTGAGTGTTTACTATGGGCAGCACTGTTACGGGAGTTTAACCTATACAATTTAATTTAATCCAGACTCAGAGAGGTTAAATGACTTTCCCAAAGATATACCAGGGGTGACAAAAAAATGTATGCACAATTTAAGGCATGTCATCTAAGTATTATGTTTTAAAGTTGAATTGAATTATGATAGTAATGTGTAGTATGATGTTCGCTCAAAAGGTGGCATTAGTCAAATGAATGGTAGCATCACTATGTAACAGGCAGGACAGTCAAAGAAAATTATGGAAGCATGGGTGTCCTCTGAGGAGCACAAGACCATTTTGAAGAGGTATTTGAAATTTGGGAATGTTGTTGAGTTTCTCCCATATTCTCCTGACTTAACATCCCTTGACTTCTACCTGTGGTGGACCTTAAAGAACGTGCTGTACCATAGAAAACCAGCTACACTGACAGTACTTCAGGAAGAAATTGAAACAGGATGCACATTGATACAAATGAACACTTTGGTCAGTGTTGCTCAAGCAGTAGTTCACCATAATAAAAAATGTCTGGACATTGATGATAACCACTTTGAGCACCTCTTGTAATTGCGGAGATCAAATGTGACTTATATTCATCTTTTGTTATTGGTATATAGTGAGTATTACAATTTTAATACAGTTTTTTCCTTTCTTAAAATGTGTATACATTTTTTGGCACCCTCTGTATGTAAATGTGTGTGCACACTCATCCATAACTGTTGAATAGCAATCAAGTTACAAATCCAGCTCTCCCCAACTTCAGAGCCAAAATCTCACCCATTATTCCATATAATCTATCATTCTCAAAGCAGGTACTTTACAAGAATTTGTGAATTTATAAACTATGGTCCTGATGGTCAAAAAATAAAACAACCAAAGTCATTTCGTTTGGGAATTAAAAAGAGAATACTCCCTGGTAGCCAAAGAGAGGGTCGTACATGGGCCACATGGTCAGATTGAAGTTTTCCGTTTTCTCTGTCTGTGCTAGTCTTGGCAGCCAGCTAATAAGGAAAACATATTGCAAAAGGAAACTTCTTGTCTCTAGGATCACATGACTCAGATTTCTAGAAGCAGCAGAATTGGCTAAAAAACAAATAATAAACTGACAATAGGTAAGTTCAGCCCCTCAAATCCTGGTGGGGAAACTACACCTATGGATTCATGAGTTTATACTTTTGAGCACTGACCCTACTTAAAGAGCAATTGAGGAAGGGCATGGAGACAGTGAGGGTCTTCTTAGGTAACCTGTGACTTCAGCAGATGCCACACCCCTCCTTTCACACTCAGATTGTTCACCCGATGGAATTGTATGAAATGGTTGTGGAAAGACAGGTGATCATTCATACTAACTCTATACAGGTAGATAGGCCATGAATACATTTTTACCATAAAAATTCCAACAGGAAAATATCCAAGCTAGCTTAGGGCAAGGAAACCACCTTTAAATGTAAATAATGGGAAAAACCATTCTTGACCATAGAAAAAATCCAGATCCCTACAATCACATCACCCCTATGTTTTCTTTCATTTAAATCAAGGAAAAAAGATGGAAAATGCAACTCCCTAGAGTGGTATATAATCCACAGTGCCTTTTAACAAAGCTGTTAAACAAGAAGTCAGTACAGACATTTCAGCCTCTTTGGCATTTCCCACCAAAGGAAGAGCAAAACACAAACTGGTTTCGTTCAGTTTTATTGCATCGACATGTTAACTCTTCTTCTGAGCAGGTAAACACAAACACTGTTCCTTGACTATTCTGTTTTGCTGTGTGCTTTTTCTTCTTTGAACCAATGCACTGTAAGGGCTTTTGTGTTTAGCAAGTCATTTCAAAGGTGATTCTGAAGTATCAAAATTTATGTATAATTTACTTGCAAAAGTGAATTTGAACATATTGAAAGTTACCTTTAAAAATATTCCATCTCAAAAAGTTAAACCGAGTTACCATATGACCCAGCAGTTCCACTGCTAGGTCCATACCCAAGAAAAGTGAAAACATGTGATCACACAGAAACTTACACTTGCATAGTCATAGCAGCATTACTCACAATAGCCCCAAAGTGGAAACAACCCTAACGTCCAAAACAGATGAATGGTATACAAAATATGTTATGCCCATACAACAGACTGTCACTCAGTAGTAAAGAAGAATGAAGTGCTGATACACACCACAAAGTGAATGAACTTTAAAAACAGCATGCCAAATGAAAAAAGCTGGACACAAAAGGCCACATCTTATATGACATATCCAGGATCAACACCCTCTTACCCCAGCTTCCTTGTCTGCAAATCAAAGATTCTAATAGTAGCAGCCCTTGGCATTATGACACTTAAGTTAGCTAATATGTGAATTGTGCAGTTTTATCTATCATCATCATCTTGAATGTCACAGCGGGAACGACGTGGTGACCTATAGGGCTTGCAACCTAAATTATACAATTAGCATTTATTTCTTAGACATCATTGGTGACTACTATATTTACTTATGAGCCATACAATAAATATATAGTTAAATAATTTGAATATTTAATTTTATTTATGAACCCCATAACATGGTTAAAAATTATTTGAAAGCAAGAGCCTTCATCCATCTTTCATCCTTCCCTCTTGCTTTATGTTACCTAGCATCGGCCTCAGCCCCATTGGTAGTCACTACCACGCATGCCCCCGAGATCTGAGTTACTGCTCACTTTGTCCCAGGACTATTATCATGGCATGATGTGTGCTTCCACCACAGATCAGGAAAAGATTGCCAACCCGACTGTTGCATGAACTGCAGAAATTCGCACTGACCTTGGAACCGCCTTGTGAGTCCACTTTCAGTTCTGACCACAGGGTGCCAAAGCTGAAGTTTGTATGTTGTTCTGGGCCCAAACAGTTACTCGATGGTACATAGAGAATGTGGTTCACGAAGCGGACTAAATTAGTTATTATGTGGCGGGGTGAAGGTCCATCAATGTCCTCAAGGCCTAGAACTGGGAACAGCAATGTCATCTGGAGAATCACAAGCCCTCTAGGAGGCAAGTCGTTTCAGGAGAAAGCGCCCCCGTGAGAACAAGAAACACGCATGCGCACGCGCACACTGCATCCCTAATTGGTTGGTGATTCTGGAGGTTAAATAGCCGAACAGCGCCCCCTACTGTTGTCTCCTGATCAAGGCAGGCTTTAAAGGAACGGTGAGTGCTTTCTAAGTGAGAAACTCACGGGTTTACGTTGCATGCCAAGAGGCTTCAATGGTTTCCTCAACTGCTTCCTTCTTTAAGGTATTGTACTCGGTAATCTTCCTCTCCTTGCTATTTTTTATTATCGAAGTCATTTCAGTCATCGTTTCCTGTTTATTGTAGTACTCGGGTCTGGGGTGCTAGAGAAATACCATGAACAGGTATCTTGTAAAAGCACGTCAACAACTTGGTCAGTACTTACGTGGGGTCTTCCTCATTCCCTTCCCTCTCCAAAAATGGCCAGAAGTGCTCCCACTCTAAGAAGAGGAGACTGTCCAGAAATTTTTCTTAAGGAATAAAATACAAATCCACAAGGTATACTCATTTAGAATTCTTTTTCCCAAATTATTTTGGGATGCTTGAGATACATGCTTGTTTACCTCTGTATCCTAGACTCTTTGGGTTTTCTGTGGGTGAAAATAGCCACAGTGCAGGGAGAATGGCTGGAGTGTACCTGATTATGGGGGTGTGGGAGCTACTGACTTCAAGAGGGCTGTGTCAATGAGGCAGTAATCCCAGGCCATATTCCACGATCCTCAGGGAAACTCCAATAAGAAATCATGAGGGCATTTAGCTCTCCGCTACCACAGACACCGGTGCTTTTTAGTGTTGTGGCCCTGATTAACACTAGCTAATTAATGCTCAAACACCTTAGTGGGGACTGGGAGAGATGGAACTGAACTAGAGAACAAAGTGGTTGTCTGAAGCTGCCATTCCCGCAGGAGGTGGGATGGGATTATGTCCCAAGTTTTCTCCTGCTTCCTGCTATTCCTTGTGAAGCAGTGTTCCTACTTCCTGTCTGGGGGCCTTGGTACAAGGCCTACCATCTCATTTAAGTCAATAATAAAGTTCTGGAGGGGGAAAAATGTGGCTTTCATACTTCTCTCTGTTTGCTCTCATGTCAAGCCAGGAGCACTGGAGCACCAGTGCGACTCAGGAAAACATTCTTTCGCCTCGTAACTGAGAGCACATTTGGTGTACTAGCCTTCTCCTCCTTGTTTATTTTTAGGGTAGTGATAAAAGCACGGAAAAAAAAAACATCAGGGAAAAAGAGTAAAATTTCAGTACATCTGCAAAGGGCAAACGGTTTAGATTCTCTCCTGCCCCGTCTGAAGTTGGAAACTCTGGCCACAGTGGGAAGCACAGCTATTTTGACTTGGCAAACCAAACCGAACAGCATGCACCTGCAACTGTACGTCTCTGACGTGAGGAGCTGTGGCCAGAGGGTCAGTCTGTTCTCAGTTTTTCATCCAGAAACCACATTCTGCAAATGGAGAGAAAAACCACTGTTGGATTAAAGGAAATCCTTGCCATAGAGACTAAGCACATAACTTTAATTAACTCATCATTTTCTAATTAGCATCCCCAGAGCCCTGTGCATGAGCAGTTTATGAGCAGAATGTGCCATCAAATTATTCTCGTTTCTTAAAGTTTTGTTTTTATAAACATTTATTTAGGAAAGTTTGGAAAATAATAAGGGAAAAAAAAAGGTGAACTACCCAAAACTCACCATTCATATAAAATCACTTAACCTTTGGTGTGTTTCTTTTCAATCTTTGTATACATTTAAAAGTTTTTATTCTAATCATAGTTAAGACTATATCATCTATAGAAGTGTCTTTCTGCCTTATTTAATTTTATATTTTATGTTAAGCATTTTATCATTTTAGTACAAATTTTATAAAAATCACTGTTAGTATCTGCATATTGCACTGAGTAGAAGTACTAGTTTGCTTAATTACTCCATTATTGTTGAATTATCCACATTTTTCAAAATGATCTCTAATTTTTGCTATTATAAATAATACTACCATGAATTCATTGTGCATACAGCTTTGCTATGTGTATTAAGAATTCTTCCCTTAGGAAAGAGTCCCAGAAGTAAACTGCAGTGTGGAAACTCATACTGGCTTCTGATGCAAAATGCCAAGTCGATTTCTAAAAATTTCATTTTGTGCTCTGGAATGAGGTAGTTCTTTAATTAATAACTAAGTCACTGATTTTTATTGAATAAATTAGGAGAAAATATAATTGAAATGTTTACTTTGCATTCCTTTGATTTTTCTTTTTTTTACTAATTGCCTATTTTTATTTTAGAATCTGTTCTGTCAATTTATATGAGCGGTTTTTATTTACATAAAACACATCAACCTTTGCTCAACGTATTTGCTGTGAATGATTTTTTTCCACTTTACAGCTTTTCTGTCCATTTTGTATTTTGCTATCATAGAAATATGACTTTATAGTAGGCATATGATTGATCTTTTCCTTGGCGATTTCCTCTATTGATTATGTGCTTAGAAATTTCTCGCCCTCTAGACGTTTTCTAAATATTATCTCTATTTTCTTTTAGATTTTCTGTGGTTTCAAGTTTTCCCTATCTCTTTAATCTATTTGAAATACATTTTAATGAATATTGGGCAATATAAACTATTTCTCACATAAGCTGTTGTGCAATTATCAAACCAAATCCCACACTAATACATCTTTCTCCACTGGGTGCTTCCACAGTCCCTATGAAGCTGGTGCTCTATCAGGGTTTTATACTCAACTTCTGCTTTGTTTCATTAATATCCTTGTAATGTTTTCTTTTAAATGGTATATACTATACTTATATAATTTTATAATGTACTTCAGCCTCTAGTGGAATAAGTTCTCATCTTTGTCAGAAGTTTCTTAACTGTCATTGCTGTTTATATTTCTGGTAAATATTAAAAATTATTTTAAGTTCCTAAAATTCCTGATGATATTTTAGCTACCACTACATTCAGTTAAGAATGTCATGTGGCCGAATTTCACCATCAAAGAACATGGCAGTTCACAGTACTATTTATCTTTTCGTTCCCATTACCACCTCCCATTACTTATTGTTTTTAAATGCATAGGTGAGTGACCGTTTTCTCATTTTGAAAAATAAGATGAAAACAGAAATTTTTGCTTTTGCCAGTAAATTCATCTCTGGAAGTTTATTTAAGTCAACTTAAAATTTTTACTATGATAAAAATGATGCCAAAATAAATCTGTGGAGACATCTTTGTGCTTCTTTCCAAGTATTTTTCAAAGATAAGCTCCTAGAATGTGGGTGAAAGGGTATGCATAATTTTAATTTTGATAGTTCCTGCCAAATTGTCCTTGAATAAGGCTGCACCAATTTTTACTCTTATTAACAGAGAGTAGGAAATTCTGTTTCCTCACATTGGATCTTAGGAAAATTTAAAATATTTGCTAATTTAGTGAAAAATACAACCTCAATGTTGTTTTAATTTGTATTTAATTTGTATTTTCCTAATTACTAGTGAAGTGGAACATATTTTTCTGATGTATGAGACCATCTTTTCCTTTGAATTGCCTCTTTAAATTAATTTCTTAATTTTAAGTTGGGCTTATTTTATTTGTCTCCTTATATATTGCGTATATTAAGCCCTCATCTGTTATATTAATATATTTTCAGATGTTTTCTTCTATTATTTTTCCTGTCTTTTAATATTGTTTTACCATCATTCCTTGTAAAGAAATTATTTATTTTCATAGGTAAAAATGTGTCATAATTTTAATTTTGTCTTCTGATTTTTCCAATTTTCTATTTCATAATTTTATGGATTAAAAATGTTTAAACTTACACTTTTAGAATCTAACTTTCATATGTGCTATGAGAGAAAAAGCTGAGTTTGTATTTTTCTTCCTGAGTATCCAGTTGTCCCAGTTCCAATAAGTGAATAGTTTATTATTCACAGGAAGTGTCCCCATTACCATACTAAAAAGCTTGTGTGTGTGTATGCTGCACATATATTCTTGGACTTTATTTTGTCCAAGACCTGTTCGTTCATTCCTATAAATGTAGTGTTATATTAGTTACTGAATTAATTAAAGTAATTATTAATTAAAAATAGATGAATTATAATTTAAAACTAGAATAACTTATATTAATTACCATATACGAGGGCTTCCCAGAAAGTCTCCAGCCATGTCATATGGAAAATAGAGGCATTTATGGCTGGGTTTTTTCCCAGACAGTCCTTGTATAATGTTTTAACAGTTTATAGGGTATGGCTCTTTTAACTGTTATTTTTCAAAAATTTTACACTCAATCTTTTGTATTTTCTCTTCTAAATCAGATTGTAGAGCCCTTTACAAATTTTTTGGGGGGATCTTAATTGGGATTATTTTGTGCTTTTATGTAAATGTGGGTGCAGTTGACCTTTTTATAATACTGTGTCTTCTAGTCAAGGCACATAGTTATGTTCGTTCCTTCACTCAGGTCATTGTCAAATTCCCTCAGTAAAGGTTTACATTGCTCTTCATATAGCCTTTATGTACTTTTTGTTAGAATTCTTTCTGGGTATTTTAAGGTTCAATTGCAATGAAAAATTACATTTTATTTTTCTATTGCCTTTTAACATTGCTTATTGCAGTATGGATCTTTCACTGGATTTGGGCAGAAGTTTCTCATAGTTTTATAGTTGATTCTTTCTAAATTTTTGATCGATCATCATACATTAGACTATAATGTTAGTTTCTTTCATTCCTTCCTCATTCTTTTTATTTTCTCACCACATTGGCTAGTTTACTAGTATAATATTAATTTGAAACAGTAGCAACAGGCATTCTTGCCTTTAATAAGGATACTTTAATAAGGATTGTTAACAAATAATATGATAACATTTGCTTTAGGTTTCAGATCATTGTGACTCAAAGTAGTAATGGTTCATAGTAAGTCTGTGTATAAGCAGTACAGGGTAGTATAGTGGCTTATATCTGCCATCATCAGAGCGTATCATCCTGTCTTGCTATTCTGCCCTGGAAAACACAGAGCTTCTATCTATGACCTCACATGGCCGGGCCAGCTACCACCGTTTTGTCTGTACTTCAGCTACAGGAAGAAAAAGAAGAAAAGCAGAAGGAAAGGGTGCGATCCTGCTATAGCTCTAGGATTAATACAGGCGGCTAGATGTTTTCAAGGCTGCCATGGATCTTGTGAGAAGGGGATGAGCATATGGGTGCTGTGACCACGTTACCGTGCATGGCAAGGCATTTGGCAGATGTTATTGGCATTACGGACCTTGAGATCGGGAGTTTATCTTGGGTTATCCGGTCGGGCCCATTCTAGCTGCCAGTCCTTAGAAGCGGAGAACTTTTTCCACCTCTCGTCAGAAGGAGGTGTGTCTATGGAAGCAAGGTCAGAGAGATCCAAGGCGACTGGTTTTGAAGATGGAATAGGGGCCATGAGCCAAGGAATATGGGCTGGAAAAGGCAAAATCAATCAATCAATCTCCCTTCAGGCCTCCAGAATGGAATGCACCCCATTTGACACCCATGAGTTTTGCCCGGTGAGAAGTGTTTTGGATTTCTAACCTATAAATCTGTAAGATAATCAATTTTTGCTGTCTGAAGCCACTAAATTTATGGTAATTTGTTACATGAGCAATAACAAAACTAATGCAATACACACACACACACACACACACACACACACACACACATATATATATATATTTTTTTTTTTAGAGGTGAAACAAAGAGATAGTTTATTGAGAGAAAGTATAGTCCAAAGAGGTAGGAGCGGGCTCAAGCAGGGAAATGGCTCAAGAGCTAATACACTATTATTACTGAGATTCAACTGTTAAAAAAAATGGAAACCGCTCCACGTTTCCAGCATTTGGTTATAACCCAGAATCCTGAAAAAGGTTCATTTTGACCATTTTCCCAGTGTTCTCATTGCCTTTATAGAGGAGCGGATTTTCAGATGTCTTACTCCGCCATTCTGGAAGACCTTTCTCCCATTTCCTTTTGGCATCTGGCATTGCAAATGAAAATCAGATTTTTGTTGTGCTGTGGATCTGTTTTCTTTTCTGTTGGGAAGCTTTTTAGACCCTCTCTTTATTGTCCTGAATTCACTGCATTGTGACTAGTTTGGAAGTTGGTTCGCTTTCAATTCATTCTGCTAAAAATTTAGTAGAGACTGTCAATCTACGAACTCATGTCTTAAGTTCTGGGAAATTATTTTTATTTGCTTAATAAAGCTCATTTTCATTCTTGCTATTCTCTCTAGACTTCTGATTATATAAATGTTAAAGCTTCTGGATATATTATGCATGTCTCTTAATTATTCTTTCCTTAATTTTATTTTCCTCTTGAACTTAGTTTATAGACATTTTCATTTCTATGTTCTAGCTCTCTAATTAATTGTTCAACAGTATACCTCATTCTGTTCTATTCACGTCTTGAGCTCAAATTTTTACTATCAAGTTTCTAATTCCCATGATAGCTAGGTGCTGCTTTCTTATAAATGCAACACTTTTCTATGTCCTTCTGAGGATGATACATATATTTATGTTATTAAAGTCCTGGTTGTTCCATTAACTTTGTTCCCTTTTTTACAAGTTGTCCTGTGGGTTGTGTTTAGTATATCTTACTTTGTGTTCCTTTGCCCAAATGTTTGGTGATTCTTGGCTGTACGTTCATCTCTGTAGTGTAGATTTCCTGAAGACCGTCCTTTCATGCAGGCTGTTTGGGACAGGGCTAGGACTACTGCCTATTTAAGGTGAGATCAGATTAGTCAGGACGCCTAACTTAAGGGAGGTTGCAGTTCTTGAGTTTTACTGGTCGTATAGGGCACTGCCCTGCTTCTCTAGCTCCCACACTCACTGATCCTGCCTGAGGGCAGACTTCCCTCTTCCTGCCACGTCCAAATGGTGCCAAGGGGTAAGGAGGTGGAAGACCATTACGATTCACTTAGGTTTCCTGATACGGTATAACTTGATATGTAAGAGTTTGTAACTCTTATACCTACTTTATAGGTTGTAGTCGTTATCAATATAAAGTTACCCTACTATTCCACTTCCTTTTTCTTAGCCTTTGATTGAAATATCTCAACCTTCCTTTCATTTTCAGTTTCAGACCAGAAATCTTTAACAATCTCGTGTTTTAACAACACAAAAAGTTTGTAGTACTAACTCACATATCCAGAATAATCCATATATGTGTGTTAGCAATCAAGGGATTGCATGTACTTCACAGAAAGATCACTTACAAAATAAATGAAAATTTGAAGGAATGCTTGAGAAAGTAACTGTGTAAGGTTCAGTGACCTACCCTTCATTATGTGGAAATGTTCTAATGCTACTGCACAAGCGACCCGTTGAGGTATCACTATTAGCTCCACGCGGACAGAGTCTTACTTTAAGCTGACTTGATTCTGGCCATATTACACAGAGGGTGCCAAAAAAATGTATACACATTTTAAGAAAGGAATAAACTGTATTAAAATTGTAGTACTCAATATGTAATGAGAACAGAAGATGAATACAAGTCACGTTTGACTTCTGCAATTACAAGAGGTGTGCAGTGGTTACCATCAGTATTTACATAACACATAGATAACATCTCTTTAAAATGTGTATGCAGTATTTGGGCTCCCCTGGTATATCTCTAAATTCCATCTTTTGCATCTATAAAAGATAGGAGGATGTTAATACATAATAGGGCAATAATACGGATTATGGTAAAAATTACATGGGTTCATATCAAGGCATTTGGTAGCGGGCCTGGCATCCATTACTTCAACTGCTTACCAAGCCTATGACCTTGGGAGAGTCTTTAACCTCTCAATGCCTCAGGTTTTTCATCACTAACATGTGGACTATAACAGTTCTTACCACATAGATTTGATATAAATCGCTTAGAGCAGAGCATGGTAGACCTTAAGTTCTCAGTCATTATGAGCTATTATTAGTATTTGAATGCATTAAGGGCCACAACATGCACACTGTGGCAGCACCCCTCAGAGAGGAGGATCCTCCTTGGAGACCAAACAAGGAAGCAAGAGCTGTGATGTGGTCCATGGAGTAGAGATGGGCTTGAGTCAGAAGGCTGGGGTCCAAGTCCAGGTCCCCTGCTTTGCTGTGAAACCTTGGATATTCTCAGTGTCTATTTTTGTGTTACAGGGGAAAATACCTCATGCAGGCCTGATATGAGAATTATAAGACTTGTGATATATGAAAATGTTCTGTAATGTAATATCAGAATTATAATATCAGTTGCTATCAATGATAGAAGTATTAATACAATTTCATGGAAACTTTTTTTTCTTTTTATCACATTGGCACCTGCTATTCTATTAACTGAACAGAGACCCGTCTATGTTCAGAAAAGGATTGTGTCCTTCCCAACACCACCTCCTTCTTTCATACTTCCCATTGCTTGGATATATGTGTCAGTAGCAAATCTGGATACAGTTACCACAAGGAGTGGAAATGAGACAATATTTTGTGAATTGCAAACAAATTTCTAACTCTCCCTTTTGGCAGAACAGAATGGCCCATCCACTGTAGCTGTCAGGGTGATTTATTATGTTCTTCACCAAGCTGACAGCCAGTGGAGAAAAAACTCCGTGCAAGAAAAATTTCTTATGTTCCTTCTACCTAGTTTAATACCTGACGAACCATGTTGTAAGAACAGTTCTTAAAATAGCCTTGAGGAGAGCATCTCTACATTTCACAGCACATACAATCCATCATAGGAATACCCATGGAGAACATGGGATAGATGGTGGTCTTGCTGTGAACTTGACTGGTTTACAGAAGAGACATTGCCTGGAAGCCTGGTGATGAACACACCGGGCTTTAAATACTGACACTCTTCTGCTTGCTTTCAATCCTTTAATCCTTACAGTACGCTTCATTATAGTTACTGCTACTATCACGTAATTATGACTAGAGAATCAATCCAAAGACGAAGCATGATTACTTCCAAAGCCACCTAATTTGGAGATAGAAGTGAAGAGGGGCATGGTCCATCCTAGTAGGGTTGGCTACGCTTCATGTCTCTCTGAAACTCGTCTGTCCACTGCAGGCCATTGTAATCTTCTACTTCATCTATGTAATTGATGTAACACGTGTTATATTGACTTATTTTGTATTGCTTTTTAAGCTCTGTGGGTTGTGTCTCTTTGGTTATCAATTACGTAATGTCTTCAGCCTATCCCATTTCCTTTGTCCCCTCCGCCCAGCCTATACCAGGAAAGTCTCTTCAGATAACAAACCAACAAACCGAACAAAACCATTTCCTTTCCTTTTCATCTGCTTTAATTACCTCCTCAGTGGGCTGAGTTTCCCACTTCCTGAAGGAGTAGGTAACATTCCTTGGCCCTGCTTGGCACTGCTTACACTCCATCCTCTCGGCGTTGAGGGCACCACTCTCCTGCTTCTGTTCAAACTCCGATCACATATTCTCAGGCTCCTCCGCTTGTTTCGTCTCTCATTGTCTTCTCCTTACATGGTGATACGCCCTAGGGCTCATCTGTTCTTGACATTCATTCCCCGTGATCCTTTATTTACTCCAATATTTTAAATATACCAACAGCTCTTCGGTGCGTATTTCTAACAAGACAACTTTCTGAAGCCTAGAATTATGTTTCCGATTGTCTACTTCAAAGGCAACATATCAACAACAGAATCTTTAAAACATATTTTTTTATTCACCCTCTTCATTAGGAAAATTCTGGGTATTAGTCTTAATTGCCTCCTCTCTCTCCTATACTTCTATGGCCTGGTTCATTTTATTCCTAACTATCTCTTGAAGACATCTCATTATTTCTATTCCATTTCTTGTGGCATTATTATTGTTCTTATTACCTTTCCCCTGAGCTACCAGAACCTTCTTGATAATGTTTCTTGCTTTTGTTTTCACCTACCTCCAATGTAATCTTTGCCTAGCCCTCTTGTTATCAGGGTAGACTTTAAAAGCAAAATGCCATTAAACAAAAAGGGGGGAAAAATATCTTAATTGTGCCATTCTTCTCTTTAAGATGTTTGAATGGTACTCCCTTGATTTCAAAGCAAAGTTTTAATTTTTTTGGCAAAATCAAGGCACGTTCCAAAGTGACTTATTTGCCTTCTTAATCTAATCTGCGTCACCCTGCCACCTTCCCCCATGCAAACTTTGGTTCACACTCATGCCCTTGCCCACACGTCGATGTACGTGTACACGCAGTTTCCTGGAGCGAGTATTCTCCCCTCATTGTTCCACCTGGAAATCTCCATATTCTCCTTCTAAAGTGCATTAGAGCATTATTTCTCCTAGGAAGACACCCCTAACCCACAGAGGCTTGAGACACTGTGTCCCCAAACCACTTACACGTATCTTTATTAGAGGCTTTATAACAACGCACTGTAACTCTTATTTCCATGTCTCTCTTCCTTGCTCAGCTGTGAACGTCCTGAGGCTATGATTGTCATATTCATCTTTGCACCCCCATCCCTGGTGTAGATTCTGGCACACAGGAGACACTTGATAAATGCTTGAGGAATAAAAACAAACAACAGAAAAAGACTAACTAAATGAAGCCCCTTCCTGCAAGTTTGAGACATGAGGCAGTCCTCCTGTTTATTGATATCCATGAAGTGCAAGATTCCAGTGAGCAGGCTGGCTGGCTGTTGCATTTCATTATAATCCCTCTGACACTTCTGCTAGGGAACACTTGCTCCTGGGCAAGTGTGAGGGGTTCAGTATTTTTAGCTTCTAATGACCTCAGATCTGTTCTGTATGCCTCCCAGTTCCACGTGTGTGTATGTGTTAGCCATGGAGACTGGCTGTGTGTACGCACTTTCAAGGAATTACCTCAGAAGGAAATATTTGAACAGCAGTCATCAGTAAGGGGTGGGAGCATTTCACATGCTGCTATTGGGAGAAAAACGTAGGGTCCTTCATTACTGGGCATTCGTTCCTCTTTGAACAGTGCTTCCCATTTGGATGGTAGAGTTGAGCCTTAGGAAACATCTTTGGTTCTCGTGGGGCTAGTTCGTTTAGATCATCATTAGATCAAACAACAGGTTCTTAAGCAGAAAGGCAGGCACATTTGTGTTAGTAATGCCATCATTTTCACCATGCATCTGCACATAGATGACCTCAGAGTGCCTGTGGTTTCCTTGAACACTCACTTCCTTGCTTTGATGAGTCAACACTCATACACACTAACTTCACATGACAGAGACCTATTCAAAGGATGATACCTTAATAAATAGTGAAGGACTTGACTTATCCCATTACCCTGTCAGTGACTAATTTTGGCAGAGAAGCTTGGATTACATTGGTCATTTCAGCATCTACTTACACAGTATCCTATGGTTTCACATGCCGTAGCCCTGTTTCTGCAATTCTGTGTTCAGTTCCATTGAGTAAAGGGACCACATATTCAGATATTGCTTTATTTTCCATATGGCTAAGTATATAAGAGCTTCTTGATGCAATATAATAAATTAATAAAATCTTAGAATGATAAGCTTAGTTGAAAACTCAGTTTCTTTATGTTTTCCTCAGTTTCACGTAAGTATTTCA
Organism: Lyroderma lyra; assembly: GCA_004026885.1. Taxonomy (NCBI): domain Eukaryota; kingdom Metazoa; phylum Chordata; class Mammalia; order Chiroptera; family Megadermatidae; genus Lyroderma; species Lyroderma lyra. The sequence goes on from PVJL010001629.1 coordinate 64,644, forward strand.
ACAAATGTCTAAAATACAAATAGCCATTCTCATAGAAGAATGGTTATTATTACAAAAGTTTTTCCAGAAAACGATTTAAGTTATTGCTCTGATTTAATGCTGTCTTGCTTTGTAATTCAGTGATTGCACGTAGTATAATTGCCTGCATGGTTAAATGAAGCAAAGCAAGCTAACGCTGAGAGGGAGGTGAACTGTGTGCAATACGGATTAATTGAAGTTGATCTCTACCTGATTTGGCTTCTCTTGGGGCTACTTGGAAATGGCAGTACCAGAGGCATTCACTAGTGTCCTTGCAGATGTTGACAACAGAGACTTCCTGTAGACTTTAAAATAAAGATGATGTCCCCACAGTGCAATGACAACCAATTATAAGATGAACATTTGGCTTGTGAGTTGACGGTTTTAATGCTGCACATCATGCTGGACTGATTAAACACCCTTCCTCTGCCCTGAATTCACCCATTTATTGTCCTACAAGACAACGTTGTAAAAAGCTGCTACCTGTATAAACCTGTGGACCCACCACCCTCGATGATGTACAATGTAAGTGAAGGAACTATTTGTTTCAAGCAGGTGTTAAAAACTAATAACTTTATTGAAATACAATCCATATATTATAAAATTTACTCCCTTAAAGTATATAATCCAGTAGTTTTTTTAGTATATTTACTATGCTGTACAGCTGTTATCACTGTGTAATTTCAGAACGACTTCAGTACCCCACGGCCATGAACGGTCACTCTCCATTCTCCTCTACCACCAGTTCCTGGAAACTATGAATGTACTTTCTATTTCTATGGATTTGTCTATTCTGGGTATTTCATATAAATGAGATTGAATCTTTTAGTACGCGACGTTTTGTGACGGACTTCCTTCACTTAGTAATGTGGCCAAGGTTTATCCATGTTGTAGCAGATGTCCATACTTCTTTTCTTTTTCTTGCTAAATAATATTACATCCTAAGGGTCTATGGCATTTTGTTTATCTACTCATAATTGATGAACATTTGGGTTGTTTCCAATTTGGGGCTATTATGAATAATGCTACTGTGAACATTCATGTACAGGTTTTTGTGTGGACATATGCTTTCACTTCTCTTGGAGTATACTTAGGAGTGGAATTGCTGGCTTATATGATAACTCTAAGCTTAATATGTTCAGAAACTGCCAGGCTATTGTCCAAAGTACCTGCATCATTTTACATTCCCACTAGCAGTGTATGAGGGTTGCTATTTCTTCACAGCCTCACCAACATTTATTACCTGTCTTTTTAATTCCAGACACTCTAGTAGGTTTGAAGTGGTATCTCATTGTGGTTTTGATGCTCATTTCCTTAATCAAATGACTAATGAGGCTGAGCAAGTTTTCATGTGATTATTGGCCATTTGTGTATCTTCTTTGGAGAAATGTCTATTCACATCTTTGGCCCATTTTTAAAATTATGTTTTCTTTTTATTGTTGAATGGTAGGAGTTCTTTATACATTCTGGACATAAATCCCTGACAAGTCATATGATTTGCAAATATTTTCCTTCATTCTGTGGACTGTCTTTTTACTTTCTTGATGATGTCTTTTGAAGCACAAAATTTTTAATGTTGACAAAGTTTATCTATTTTTTCTTTTATTGCTTTTGCTATTGGTGTTGTATCTAAGAAACGATTATTAACCCAAGGTCAGAAAGGAATGCTTCTATATGGTCTTCTGAAAGTTTCATAGTTTTCACTCTTGCATAATATCTTAGGTAGAAAACTCATTTTGAGTTAATTGTTGTATACAGTGTGAGGTAGTGTCAAGAGGATCTTGTTAAGTATTCTCCCCTGATACATATCAGTTTAAAATGTGAATACAGAAATTTGTAAGTTTCCTGGAAGCCCACATTAGGAAAGGCAACTTCTAGGGCAAACTTGGTTTGATTGATTATTTATTAAGTGGAATTCTGTTCAAGAGAATGGAGGGCTAAAATTGTGCTAAAGAAAACTTAACAGGATTTTTGACAGGATGGTGAAGCAATTTTAAGAACTTTTATAAAAGTCCAAATGTGATTTTAACATCTCATAGCTGTTTGGAGAATTTGGAGAAAATTGCCATGGATTCTTCCAAATATTTTTTAACTTGATTCAAACTCGAATCTTGTGTGTGTTTTCTGAAGATTTATTTTACATGGGTTTGATTAATTTACATGGCATTCTTCAAAACTCTGTCTAAACCACATTCTTGCTATCAAACTCTGTAAGTTTCTTCTAAAGCCCTCTTAAAAACACAACAAAGTCATCTTAACAACTCCAGGTTTTAATTTAAAAATTCCCCACTTCAATATAAAAACCATCAGCATTGGAATGTGTCTGGATACAAAAACCCATTTTCCCATTTTGAGGAGGAAATCCCTTTTCAGAGACTCTTCCTTGAAAGGTTTGTTATAACATATTTGAGTTTAGATCCAAAATCTTTGGTTTGCAAGTTGAAGTTTTCTTTTGCACTTATCATCAACGTAAAGTAAATTTAAAAGTATCTCTAATCTTTTGATAGCTCCAATCCTGAGGTAGGGCAAAGGAGAACCCACTGAGCATAGGAGTGTCTCCATCACTGCACATCACCTGTGCTGTTGGCTTCATTCTTTTATACAGTTAATTGCGATGTTTCTTGTGGATCACAATGCCTGGCACATCATAGGTCTTCAAAAAATTGTTGATTCATTTTTCCGTTAAACACTTCAATGGTATGGAAGGAGATCTTATAAGGGTTTTCATTTGTAATCACTTTGGAAAATTAGGTATGAAGAGAGAAATCTGTAAATAAAAGAGATTTTGCAAATGCTCTTTCACTGAGCATGTTACCTAGTGGTTATGCAAGGAGTGAACATCCTCTCGGTGTGAATAATTTGAACCAATAAGAACACAGGTAAGGACTTTTTTCCTAACCAGAATAGAGGACTAGGGTTTATAGGGCAATAAATTAGACAGTTTGTATCCCAAGCAATATTATTGTCACCATAATGAGCATTTTCTAATTTATGTCTGTAATGTGTTTATTATGAACATATTATATAAGTGGTAGTCTGCCCCAGGACTGGAAATTCAAGACGCTGGGATTTCAGACTCAGCCTGTTCACTAATTATTTGGTTGGTTGATTATTATCTTATTATTTTTAAAAGGCTTGCGAGAATAGAGACTTGCTAAAAACATACTTGTACAGTGCAGTATCAAGAATTATGCCATGTCTTCTGTCTTAATATCTATGAGAACATTGAAAATTGGCCTGACAATGAATTATAGGACAATTATGCAAAAACTTGTTATTTTTACTTTAAGTATAGTTTGCTTCAAAACCACAGAGACTGCTCACAGTTACTGCTATAGGTAACTAAGCAAAGAAACTTAGTAGCAAATAGATAGTGAGCCTCAAGACAAATAGTTTCTAGAGTTGATAAATGGAAGGAAAGAACAAATGGGGTGGGATTTTAGTGAGTTAAGAAATATTTTTCTAATTCTTACACTGATTTATTTGGAATATAAAAAGGTACTCAAAATCTTTTCATCTCAAATGGGATGTCTTCTTCCAATTCAGTGTCTTAAAGATAGACATTAACTACTACTGTGTGAGACTCAATGGAAATAAGAGATACAATCTCTAATGTGAAGAGACATTATTTTGTGGGGAGCCCAAAACATACAGGAATAGTTTAAACATAAATCTCCAAAGAATACAAACTAATGCAATAGTTCCTAACATGAAATTGTGAGGAAATAACTGATTTCAATTATTGCCTACCTGTTCCAGATGTCTTGTGAGGTCATACTTCCTTTAATGCCCAAATCACATTAGACAGGACTTCTAACTTACTTCACTAAAGGATATCCAGGGGCCCTGATTCATTTGTCTCTAAGCAGTCCCAAAGAGATACTCTCAAAGTTCTGGGTTTTTTGCTGGTGTCTTAATAATTAATTAATTAATTATTTTTTTCCTGGTGCATTTCCATTTTACACACTCCACTGGAATCCAATAATACATGACATGAACACATACTTCAAAATCTAGGCTCTTCGGGGTTCCAAAACACTATGCAGGGACCTCAACAGAATGCTAAGGGTTTTGTTCAGGCATCCTCGCATGGGCAGTGCCCCCACCGTAACATAACATGGTGAAGATACGCTTCCATGTCAAACCTGCACCCTTGTAGTACCTACTGGACACTAAGTGTTTGGAAAGGAACAAATACAAGTATCCCAAGAATAAAACCTAGTTTTTAGAAAAGAAGCTTTTCACAAAGGATTATGATTTATAGAGAATCAATTCTATCCACAAACAACCAACCAAACAAAAATGTATTTTATAAACAGAATTCAGAATGACACCATTTAACCCATGGCATTCACCTCTTTCAACCCAAGGAGCCACATTTCAGAGCTATAGGAAAACAATCAAACCTTTCCGGTTTATGTTTGTCCTTCTGGAGTCTGAACGGAGTCACTCGGTGGCTTCCATTGCTTTATGATAGCCCTGGATCCCTGTTAGCTGCAGAAGATGAATGAGAAGAAACAGAGGGGAGAAGTGTGACACACAAGGAGCTGCCCAGAGGCTTTCTCATTAGGCTTCCTTGGGCCTTGCCTTCCTGCATTAGCCCATCATCATAATCAGCAGCAGCAAGATGATCATCGTGTTCAGTACAGCAGTGGTGACAGCAGCTCTCAGTGACCCTTTGGAGAGTGCCTGCTGTGTGCTGGACCCTGTGAAAGGCTGTCAAGGCAACAGACAGTCAAGTCTTTGCACATGGCCAGCAAAGAAAATGCCTCCGATCCCTTCATATTTGTCTTCAATGACTAAGAGACTAGGAAATAGGCACTCGTATAACTAGGAAAATGGCCATAGGATCAACCTTCCTGTGCCCCTCTGCTGTCACAGATTAGTGATCTCAGAGCTGGGAGGGACCTCAGAAAAGATCAGATCCACTTTACACATAAAGGCACAAAGGTCCATACAAGTGGTGTTTTGCCTAAAGTCAGAAAACTCAGTCATGGGAGACTAGGAGCTGGACTCTGATCTCCTAAATTCAAGTCTAGCAGAATTCCCGGAATACTCTCCTGTTGAACAATTTCCCAGGGAACTAAGAAGCATTGTTAGCGTATATCTGATACTAAAATAATATTAGTACTACTGGTAGAAGTAGAAAATAGTCCATTCCTACATTATTATAATAATTTTAGTAATTATTATTAAGACATGGAGAATATTTCTGAAATTTTGATAATTGACTTAATTTTCTGGGATTCTATGATTTACATTGGGAGCCTCCAATTCTGATATTAAATTATTATATATTGTTAAATGCATCCGTCTCATGACTGCACACAGTAATGGCATTAGGTACTAAAAAGGCAGCACGATCCATCCGATAGCCTCATGGCGGGGCCCCTTTGAATGAAAAGCCTTCAAATGTAATTCATAACATAATATGGTGGTACGTGTACGTACTTCGCGACTTTCCTCTCATCGTGGAACATTGCATTTGAATACGTTTCTTTGCAGGCACTTCCAATTCTGGTATGGGTTCACTGGGCCTAAACAGACACCTAGCTCTATATCATTATGAGCACCCACTAGAAAGAGTGTAGCTTTTGGAGTCCAAAGAGTCTAGCTCAAATTCTAAGGTACTCAGCTTCTCTGAACTGTATCGTCCCCCGTACTGAATGGTGACAATGATACCTTCTTCAGGTTGTATCTGGAAAGAGCACCTGTAAAGTGCCTGACACGCATAGGCTCTCAATCACTGGTGGCTCTGATATGTTATTTCACTTAATCCTCACAGCTCCCCTGCATGGAAGCTCAGGTTGAGAGAATGGGGGAGTCGTTTGCCCAGTTCCTCCCATGGGGCCAGATCTTAAAGGAGCTGAGACCGAACTAAGAGTCACCTGACTCTCAAATCTCAGGTAAATGTGCCATTTTTTAAAACACCGTAATGGCTATGGACATGACGTGGGACGGGAAGACAGTGAAAGTCTGTGAGCCTTCCACCTGGCAAAGATTCAGTGCCCTTCCTCCCGTGTTCCTTTGTAATTCCAAGGTAGAATACTCGGACTTTGGAAATCTCCGGGTTCCTGCAAACAGCATCAGCTTTTCCGTGTAACTATTTCTGAGCAGACTGGAAACACTTCATTCCAAGCTCCAACTGCACACTCTGGGAATGGTACTGAGAGGAATTAAACTGATTCTTAAGGGACAGGGGTAGTATTCCTGCTGCCATCCCCTCTTCCCCACGTTCTGCCTGCGTTCAGGCGTCCGAGAGCTGACAGGTTGGCAAGATGATCAATAGAAGAGAGGGCAGATGACCATCAAGGGCACAGGAGGCCGAGGTTGTCACAAAGTGTTTTAACTTCTGTTTACATTTCTTCCCTTTATGAGGCATGGTGAGCATGAAGTAATGTGCTAGAAAATACAGAATGAAATCATCTATTACCATATCCCATTATAATACATTTAAACGAGACAATGACGCCTTTTGTAAAAGTTCATATGCCCCATTGTAGTAAGCTGTTTTCCCCCTTTGCGATGTGAAAAAGAACTTTTTCCTACTATGCTGAAAATGAAATCGGCTGTGTGTACAAAATAAAAGACAATAGAGGCCTGTGGCACTAAAAACTCATTAGGATTTTTTTTTTGGTGGCAGTGCACAAAATATTATAAAATAATGTGAAATCCAAAATTCTTAAATAAAAACTAAATGAGATGGAATCGACTCTTTCAGTGCCAGACGAAACTTTTCTTTCCAAAATGCTCTGTTAAAGTTATATTTAGAACCAGGTTTGCTGATGTAAGTTGATGTGGGATAAATAGGATAATGTGTGGTAAGAAAGGAAAAACCGTTAGCTTTCCTGTTGACTTAGACCATTCATAATAATGTGTTGAACAGATAAATGTCATTAGAGAGTCTTCAAAAGCACATTTTTTTTTCCTGTGGTGTCTCAATTCCTTAATGAGCCTCTGCCACAGTTATTTGGGCTCCTGAAAATGCTCAACTTGGTGAAAGATTTGGGAGTGGTAGTATGATTAGAAGCCAAAATTTTGTTTCCTATTGACATTCAAAGGTTTGCAGCAAGGTCCTCTATCTGATTTATTAAATTTCCTCACAGTAAAGCCCAAGGCCATTCCACCTGCTGTGTAGTATTGGCCTGACTCTCAGGCAGAGTTAATTTTTGCTCATATGAAATGATTTTTAAGTTAAGATGTTATTCTTGCTACAATAACACGTGCCCCTCAGACTGGTGAGTTTAGGAGTTGATGAGTTTCTAGCTAACATACCATCTTACTAAAGACCAGTTTGATTTGGGGGCCCTTGGAGGTCTAAGTTTGGAACCCAGAGAAGAAATGTCTCTGGAGACTAAAGTGGACATCTGCTGTGTTGTCCATCCAGATTCTCCTCTGTGCCTTCTGGTCATAGCCACCCCCGCCAGCCTCCCTTTTGGGAACTTCCTCTCTCCCATTACCTACAGTCATGGTGAAACTGTCCATCAAGATGGCCTGCCCTCCTCAGGCCAAGGACAGGTACGTGACACTAGGTAGGATTTTAGGCTCTCTTCGGGATTTACATACTGAGAACACGCTAGTTCTGTCATGCTGAAAAGACTGTCACTTAGTTTTTGTCACTACCATGTGTGATAACATAATATACGGTGAATGTTTAAATAAATAAAATGTATTACAGTAAAAGACACATTGCCATTAATTTTTCTCAAAATCCCCTCACTTTGAACAGATTTATCCCATCATTCTTGTCACTTTCTGAAGCAGTTCTGGAAGTCTTTCGTGAGTGTCTTTAGTTGTGCTGTCATGGCCGCCTCGGTGTCCTGCATCGATTCGCAACGTTTACTGTTCATGGTCACTTTGACTTGGGGAAGAGCCAGAAGTCACACATGCCAGATTCGGTAAACAAAGTGGATGAGGGCACATCGTAATGTTTTTATTTGACAGAAATTTATGTTAATACGTTGTTTGTGATCCATGATTAATGGCACACTTTAAAACACACCATCTCTCAGCTATAGCTCACAGCTGACTGACTGGACTGAAACATGTCACACACTGTTGCCAAGGTTCGACGTGCCACTTCCCATATTGGATGGCACTCAGCAGCAGCATTCACCGTCACCATAGTTTTTTATCACACCTGGTAGATCCTTAGAGCTGCTTTATCTTTCAAGGCCTATTTTCTCTATATAGTTTTGATGTTAAGAGCTACTCTAAAGGGAGTTATTGGAAGGATACGGTATCCTTTCAATAAAATCCTCTGTTTAAGATACTCATAGTCAAACTTCTTTTCTGATGCAAGTGGCATTTAACAAGACATACCACTCCAAAATATGTCACTTCGTTATGTTGATTATTTTAAGGAGTAGGCACTTGAAAAATAGTAAATGCAGGGAGAGGATTTCTCTGAACTTGCCTTGTCTCCCTAAAGACAGATCCTCCTAAAAGAACCCAATTGTCATACGTACCCCGCCCCCAGGAGTGTCATTGACCAGGGAAGGTAAACCCTTATTGAAGGAGGTGATACTAGAAGGGGACACCACTTCCAGACACACTTCATCATAAACCATCATACCACCCATCTATTCTTCTAAGGATTCATTCATCTTTCCTAAAACCCATTTGCTGTCCCCTAAGAGGACTAGATTGCCCCTCTCCTTTCCTTATTATGATGGTATCGAAGTCTGAATTCTAAACCACCTTGGGGAGTTACTCATCTTTTCCCCTGGGAGCATGTATGAGATATACATGTTAATAAACTTTTGTTTGTTTTCCTCTTATTAATATGTCTTTTGTTACAAGGGTCTCAGCTAAGAACTCAGAGGGTAGGGGGAAAATTATTTCTCCTCCTCTACACTAGCAACAGAGAGTCCTAACCAGCAGAGATATTCTTAAGGAGATGCTCTCAGCTCCCTTTCTCAGCCTCCTTCTCAACCCTGGTCCCCAGTTTCTCTTCCTCTCTGTTCAGTGTGCTCGCTTAGGAGCTGATTCCTTGGCTCTCCCCACAGACCGTGGCCCTACCCACCACTGTACACCTCTAGCCAAGCCAGTCCCATCCTCGACCTCCATCTAAGTTTCAAGAACCTCAGCCCAAGCACAGTTTGCCCAGGCCTGCATCTTCCAGAAGGGATTTGGGACAACTAATATGATCCCTTTAGGGCATAACAGATTGGAAGCTCAGTATGCCCACTTAGCACCATGCCCCATGCACCGAGGTCCTCTAGTGTGTAGATCAACATATCCTTGAAACCCTCCGTTAAGGTGTCTGCATTCTTTCCCTAAGTGGGCTGGAGGGAGAAAGACTGATAAACAAGTATTGGAGATGTAAATAGGAGGTCACACAGGTAGGAGAAAAGGACACACCCACAGCTTTACATGCAAGAGTGAGGACAGATACACGCAGGTCAGCCTGAGTCATGTGCAAGTAGAAGAGTGTATACGTGTATCACTGAAAAAACGTTTCTCTTATCATCATTTGTTCAGGTTCATGGGTTGCCATTGTTAAATGTTAATGTTGAAGTAATTAGAATTAAATAGTCCATATTATCTTAAACATGTGCTATGATTTATATCAGCCATCTTCAGATAAATTATTCTGCAGTAATGAATTATCCTCAAATCCTTGTGGCTGGTGACAATAGCAGTTTAATTCTGCTCACGTTGCATATCCATCATCAATTGGCGGTGGCTCTATTCCACAGGTCTTCAATCCAAGACCCAGAATGATGGAGCAGTTCCCGTCTAGGATACTGTTGGCCTCACGGCAGAGGGAGAAGCACATGATGGCTCTCAAAGCTCATGCTGAGAATTTAGAGGTGCCATTTTCACTCCCATTTCACTGGCCAAGTCACACGGCCAAGCTTAAAGTCAATTCAATAGGAAAGTAGAATCTTCCCACAGGGAGGGTCTGTGGGTATTTTACATAATAACACAGTGTACCCTATGAGTGCTCTGCTTTATCTTTCCCATTAAGTGTATCCTGAGAAGTACAAGTGCCAATGCTTTTTCCATTTTTCCCTTGAAAAAATGCTGTTACTTTACAGTTGTAAGGAGCACACTGTCCAGACCCCAGTCTTTTCGACTCCTTCAGCTTTTGGACCCTTCCCGAGTGTATCACCAGCCCTTCAGGGCCGCTGTGTTCTGCAGGGGAGCCTGCTTACAAAATGGCAGACGCGTTGCCACGTCTGTCGGTGTTTAGAGTGGGCCACGCAAGCACAGTATTTCGCCACAGCCCTGGTGGCTGAGTTGCAAAATTATTTATGGCTTTCCCATTTATGGCATGCTGCTCAGTTTCCCATGAGTTGCTAGGAAAGATTCCTGATTGCTACTATGAGCCATTGAAACCTATGAGACTTCATTTATTATGGCCTAATGTACACATTACCTCACTCGTGTTAGACCATATGGAGATCTCTCTGTTGAATTTGGCATCGTTACTGGGGTGAAACGCGAATGGATTCTGTTCCTCGTCCCCCTCAATTATGCTGTACGTTGGATCCGGCAGCCAACTTCAACAGATCATCTGGGCAGAGCCATCAGTCCTCGGGACAGCATCCCTGCCATCACCTATGCCAATGAAAAATAATCAATGTGAGACTGAAGACTGTGTGAGCGGGAGGGACCAGCACAGTCTCAGGAGTGGGGTCAATAGGGCTTCTTGCTGACGTTAAGCTCATGTTTGGAAGTTGAGGGAGAAGCAGGGCACCCATTTGTCACTCACTGTGGCATTTGGAAGGCGAGGCAAGAAGCTCAAGAGAAGTCAAAAAGCACAGCCGGTTCTAAGTCCAGACGAGCAACTAGCAGTGACTATGTAAACGGAGCAAGGTCCACCCGGGGCAAAGCCACAGTCCACAATCTGCCATGCCTGTTTGCCTCTTGCTTAAAAAACAGGAACAAATCAATGCTCAGACTCTGCGGGCACCCAGAGAGGGAATGTTAATCCCCATAATATAGTACAAGGGGGACAGTCGCCAATGTGCAGACATTTCCATCTCTCCGTGGTAATTCTGGGGTTGGCTTTTGTGATACAAGGTACACACTTGGTGTGTTCTCTTCTACACGTGATTGGAAATCCTTTGGGGGCTCTTGATGGTAGTTAGGAACACTGATCCTTTTAGAAACTCTCAGGCATTTTACTAATTCTTACAATGAATTCACCTAAAATAAAAGCAACCACATTAAAATTGATCTGAAAATTCACATGATAACCTGAGAAAATAATCCCAATAGTTTTCTCCTTTTGTAATTATGATTTTGAGAATTGTTTTACAATCTCCCTCTTTACATTGTCAGTTCATCTGTCTACGATGTTTGTGAATCTTGAGAGAGAGAGAGAAGTATTTGGTGATGGAAAGAGAACTGACTGTGGGTGATGAAAACGTAACACATAAATGATGTACTGTGGAATTGTACACCTGGAACCTATGTAATTTTTACTGATCAATGTCCCCCCAATACATTTAACAATTAAACATTTTTTTTAAAAGCAAAGCAAAACTCAGCAAAGAGTAAGAAGAGTTAGCATGTGTTTTAAGAGACTTGGTATAGAAGCTCCTTCCATCCTCATGTTTCTTTTCAACTTGGCCTCTTCGATGTTTCTTACCTACATCAAAATGAAACACTAATAATTGAAGAGTCCCCATTGCAAGATATTATTACTCATAATGAACTTTTCCCATCCAAAGGACAAACTCTAACTTTGCTTAAGGCAAACTATTTGAAATAAAATGAAAAGGTTGGTGCCCATTGTCCTCCCCCCAAACAAGTCTAATTAGTGTTCGTCTATTGGAGGGGAAGCTGAGCATACCACCCCACCACTGCCAAGTGAAATTAGGGCCCAATTATTGATAAATGAAGAGTGGTTTGTGCTGGAGCCTGGCCTGGAGTCTCGGAAATACATCTGTCATTTGGCCTGTACAGGAGTCATTCATGTGTGACATAGCATCCTGTGCATTTATCATGCATCTGTAGATTTTTGTTTTAATTCAGTTAGCTGTCTAACTAGATTCAGGGCTTGAAGCCGCGAATGGAGTCAGGATTTGGACTGACAGATGCAATTCGAGTCTGAAATGGTGTGTGACAGGACTAGCTATCCTGCATATTAATTATTATTGAAACCATTATAGGCAGCGCTCTTGCACTCTTGGTCAAGGCCGTTATCTGTTCTGTGGCTTCCCTGGTTAACAATTGCCCAGTTGCTCCAGGGCAGGTAGAAGACAGGCCAGATCAATGGGCCATTGTTGTGGAGCGCACTTACTATACGAGGAAAATTAGAATGGACGTGCCCCGTCTTACCATTATGCAAATTACAATTCTACAAACGAGATAAGTGAGGGGAGAAACACTTTTCATACATCTTAACTAGGTAAAAGAGTTTATTAAGTTCATTGTCAAAAACAAATTGAAAACAAACATTTGTTAAGTTGATAAAAAAGAGAGACGGAAATGTCTGCAGGGCTGTTGCCAACCTTGCTCTGCACACAAAGCTTTAGTTTGGCAGTGTGTTTAATTTAAAATGTCTGTCGTCTTATCACTTGGTTGTATAAAAATATTGAAAAATAACTGTCACCTCCAAAAAGAAGCCATGAATGCAATTTTTGTCCAAAGTTCTGAGAAAATACTGTGTTAGGAGGACTTTAATGAGACCAACTGCAAGGGCAACCATCTTGCCTCAACTTCTGTGGTTTTCATCCATTACTTACACGTTTCACATGTATGCTGGCCACATGTCCAGCTCCCTTCCCTTTCGTATTACAATCATCTGATGAACTTTGTGAAGCACTGCAAAGAACATTTTAGTCACAGAGAACTGGTCGAAGTAAATGTTGCTGAAATACACAGGGCGAGTGGTTTGCTCATCGACCTCGTGTGATTCAGAATTGGGTGATTATAAACTGTGTGAGTCCTGTTTCAGGCACAGGTCAAATTACACATTTCCATTCCTTAAAGAACTCATAAAATTGCTGAGGACTTCAATAGCAAAATACAAAATGGCAATACAATGAAATGTAATATTTTGTATTAAATAGAAAATTAATGGCAGAGTTGAAGCAATAAAGATGAATTTGCATCTTTTCAAAAGATTCGTATTTGTGAAAGGACATTTCATATTGGTATTTCAGGTCCAAAGAAGCTTCTACTTCTCTAAACAATTAAAAATTTGCATCTTAGGATAAATGCTTTGTCATCTCCTGATGTTTGAAAATGAGGTGCTTAAAAAGAACCTGGCTTCAACTTAAAAAATTCAATAGCTTGATGATGATATTGGGTTACAAGATTTTCGTTGTTAAAGATTGTTTTGAATAAAAGAGCAAATTAAAAAGCAAAGATATATCTTAGTATAAATAGATTGTAAACTATTAATAGTCATAATATTCAGGAAATATAAGTAAATTTTGACTTTACAGTTTGGAAGCTATTATCATTTCGTGTGTGATTAGCTCCTCCAATTTACAATGTTTGCTCATTGCTTCATTTCTTCTAATAGGTTTTTTTTTTTCTTTATAAGACTCCAAAAACTTAATTATGGCTTATGCAAATATCATTTGAGGGAAAAGAGGGTAATATTAAATCTTTAAAAGCATTGTTAGGTTAAATGCTAGGAAAGTCATCGTAGGTATTAAATGGTATTCAGAGCAAAAATGGAATAGAGGTGGGAGGATTCTTGGAGAGGGTTCTCATTTCTTTCTTAAAGCTATCTCCTTGGATCAATTCTTCCCAGCAGTTTAACACAGCAGAACATTTTCGAAAGCTAAAGGGGTAAAAAAAAGGTTTTGCTTCCGAACCAGGTACAGATTGAAAGCCAAACTAAGTCCATCTGATACTGAAGCTGCTAAAACATGAATGCAGGAAGACTGCAGCTACTTTCTTTGCAGGCATGGTGTAAAACCTCTTTTTATTTCTTCCTCAAATCACCTAAATGTTTCCTATATTGACAGGAATCTCCAATAGTGTGTAAAACCTACAGAAAAGTGTACTGATGGATTAGAGTAACAATCTCGTTTAGCTAAGCTGGTTAAATGAATAATTTTAACCTAAAGAGACATGAATTTGGAAACCAACCACATAGTTTTAAAGCGTCCACAGGGCACTGAGCTTAAAGATGGAACAATGCTTCATAGCACGAAGGTAGCAAATGATAAAAATAATGTGTGGGAAGTCTAAGAGTAAAATGACAAAAAGTAAAAGAAGATAGTGGTGAGAAAGGGAGCAGACAGACGAGACAGATTACGTTACGTGGCTCTGGGCCAGGGTTTCCCCAAGTTTCTGACTTGAGGCCACTATGAGTCTAAGAGCAGTTATGGGGCTGCTGCTCGAAGAGATCAAAGAAAGTGCTGGGGAGAGAAACCTTTCTTCTAACTTTCTGAGATTTGGTACCTGGAGGCCTGCAAATTAAACTATTGCCCCCCACCAAAAAAAAAAAAAGAAAAAAAAGAAAAACCAAAACAGATTAATAGGAGAATTAAGATTAGAATTAGAATTAGAATTCACAGAAAAGAAATGAAACTCGAAGCGATTAGGTTGGAGGCTTATATTATACCCTTCTTAACAAAGGAAAAGGCGTTTGGGTTTCAAGGAACATTCGATTGTGGGGAAGGACTAGCAACATCAGAGGGCACTAAGGGAAGGGCAGGGCTATTTTAATAAGGTCTGTTTCTGCAAATTATTTTGTGTTGACTTCCCCTTTGCCGTGATGAGTCTCTCTTCACTCCTTGGTTGGGTGGAGAGCATTTTCCTTAAAGAAAAATTTATGCTCTACTTCTTAGGCAAGTAAGGGGAAGGCAGAGAATTTTGCCAGGATCTGTTGATTCTGTTGGGGAGCACACCTTGCTACCCCCAAATGTGTCTGTTTGGCACGAGGATTATTTGGAGCTGATCACTTTTAAGAAACAGAAGACTCAGGATGTTTTTTTACTCTTTACCTCTACCATAACTGTCCAAGAAAATTTAGATAGCAGACCTGGTCCAGGAAAGATAACTTCTTTCTCCATGAGAAAGACTTCTTTGCGTGGCAGGCCAAGCATTTGTTCATCAAGGGGCTCTTCCCAGGTTCCTGTGACTTCTCTTCCTTCCCTTTGAGGTCCCAGACCCTAACTCCTTCTCCTTAGCTCAGGACAGTTGCCTGACAGCCTGTAGGCCTGATATTTTTATGGAGCCCCCTACTTACATAATTAAATTTGGGATTTTCTGCTGTTGATCTCTCTTAGGTTAATTTGATTATTAGACCAGCCAAAGAGCCTGGAAGGATAGGAGGAAAAATTTTCCTCCCCAACAATTCTCAATTGCCTTGAGCTCAAAATAACCCTTATGCCAAAGTGGCCTCTTTTGGGGTAGCCTATGCTGATCCCCTTCAAAAGGAAATACTGTGTTTTAAAACATAATGATAAATACCTTGAATTACATGAACTGTCTTTTAGTCTAAGGTTGTCTTTCCTCCATTTTCAGGTTTTAAAATAATCTCTCTTTCACGAAAAGATGTTTGAATCAGCATTTTTCTCTAATGCCTTTACTTGGCATAATAAAACTGTGGTGATTCAATGCCATTCCCTCAGTTACTTTTTACTTTATTTTTTTTTTAAATCAGTGGGCCATGATTTGTCAACACTTAGGTTGACCAGACATCACATTTTAAAGGGGACAGAAAACAACGGCACGGTCCCATTTCGAACAGGACATGTGGTCAGCCTCGTCTCACTGGGCTAATTCCAGGTGTCGGCAGGACCATTTGAAATGGGACAGTACCGTTGTTTTCTGTCCCATTTAAAACGCAACATCCGGTCAGCCTCCAAACTCTTAGGAACACTGCTCTAAGGCAGTGTCTCCAGAGGAAATACTGCCATTAGTGACCCTTTATCGGGGGTCTCTGCTATGCCTCAGACAATACGCAGGGAGATGCACACGTAGTCCCTCTAATGCTAACACTAATCCTAAGGGGTAGACTCTGTTGTTTTCCTTTAATAGATGCGGACAGCAAGGCTGACAGAAGTGAAGTTGCTTGCTCATGGTGGCATAACTGTAGGGTCACCTTGTCACCTATCATTTAAACAGGACACTCTTTGGAGTGAAAGAGGATAAGAGTCACAGTTACATCAGGACATCAGCTATGAGTGGGATCTTTCCAGGACTACCTAGGGCATACGATCACCCTGCAGGGCTACTTTTTAAGACAGGATTTAAACGAACTTGCATCTAAAGCCTGGATGTGCTCCTGTCACTGCATTAGGCTGCCTCTAGAAGTTACATGAATACAAAACTTTTGGCACTGGGTTTATCAGGGTGATCCCTTTGTAAGTTATATGAACATCTAACCACTGTGGTGTACACCTGAAACTAATATAATATCATCTGTCAAGTGTAATACAAAAAGTTCTTAAAATAATACCAAGGGTGACACCAATGAAACAGTTCCCTGAATAAATAAATAAATAAAGTGTCAATTTTGGAGAAATTGAGTTCAGCAAACTGGAGGACACCAGAAGACACGCAATAACAACTCATTCAGCACTCCACGAGGATTAGGGGTGTCCTAGGGCCTCTGCCTCCGATGGTGACTGTGCAGATGGTTTGCATATAGGAGCATCTGTGTAGGGGACACACAGCTGTATGGAGTGTCTGCTCTTAAGAGAGCGATACGTCTCCCACACGTAGCTGTTAAATTAACGTGGCGGTCCGTGGGGCTCGGACTGCTAAGGGCACACCCAGGACAAAGAGTGGGACACAGCCCTGCCAGGCAGCCCTGCGATGGCCCGGGCGTGGCTGGGCCTGACCCTGCGGGAGGGAAGAGAAGTTCCCAGCGGTTTGTCTGTCTGGCAGGGGCGCCCGGTCCCGCACAGCGGGTCGTGCCTCCCTGTCCCTCTGCGACCTGGGAAGACGCAGGCAGGAGCTGCGTGTCTCGAACAGGTCCCAGGGGCTGTGGGAACGGCTCAGCTGCACTAAGTGACCACGGTGTGTCGTCCCTCCCCATCTCCCCGGGGCTGTCATGGAGGAATGAGGGAATGCAGTCCACCGGCGAGGGCCCCTCCTGGCTCTGCCACCTGCACTGTGACCTGTGACTTCGGAATTTTTAGAAAGCGGCTCTCCCCCCGCCAGCACGCGCTCTCTGTTTGTGAAAGAATATGTAAAACAGGAGCAGGTGAAGAAGGACGTTTTCACCCCGTCTTGCAACCCTCACAAAGACACATATTCTGCTGCCTGGGCTTCGTGTGTGAGTTTTTCCCCACACAGCGCTATTCATTGCCTGAGACAATGGGGCCAGTGTCGGCCAGCGAAGAATGGGGCCATTCAGGCCCCCGCCCGCTGCGCAGCGCCCACACTTGTTAGTCTTGGCTGCCCGGCGCTGCGGGCTGCTGGCAGCGAGCGGGCCTGTGTGCTGTGCTGCAGCGAGCGGGGCGGACCCGAGGTCCCGATAACCTCAGCTGCTCTAGAAGACGCTGGTGACATAAGCCGGTGCTTTAAGGGGCGTCTGGAATCCCAAGCACTTGGGCCAGGTGCGCGGGCAGGTGCGCGAGCCCCCGCTCCGGCCAACCCCGGCCTGCGGCTCCCACCAAACGCGGCAGCGCTCCGGTTTGGGGCCCGGACACCCGGGCTGGCTTCGGGCTCCAGGACGGGCGGGCAGGGGCAGCCGGGGCCGGGCTCTTACCTCTCTGAATCTCCTTCCCTTCCTCTGCAGAGACGGGACGTGGATGCCACCCACCTCGTGCGGTGGCGTACAAGTCAGTGACGTAGCGTGGGCGATGATGAGCCTGGAAGGGAGCGCGTGTTTTGGGGGTGCAGTCCGAGGGGGTCTAATACTGGGGAGCTTATTCGGTAAGTCACAGATCCAGCGTGTGTATCTGACCTCCCGCTCCCTGGCCCCGTGTTCTTATTTTGTGACAAACTTCAGCGCTCGTGTCCATCTTCTGCTAGAATTTGGAATTGTTCTATGTCAGCCCTCTGACTGACAGTCACTTAGGCCATCAGGAAATCTGCTGTATTATACATTTATTCCAAAATCCTGATTTCTGTTTTCAAGACAAATATAGTCGGCCAAATAGACAATGCGTGTTGTCATAAGCAAAAGGCTGAAGTTGCGATGATTGTCATTCATGGAAGACTGGATTCGAGGGGACTTGCTCTGACGCTTGTGGGGGAGCACACTGCCAAACGAAGGGAGCCTGTGGAGAACTTAGGGACGGGAAGATTCCGAGATCGCCAAGGGCAGGAAGCCTGCCGACCCTGCCCTAAATCGCCCCAGTGCCCAGCCGGCCGGCGAGGGGACCAACACGGTGCATGGAGCGAAGGGGCTGCACTTCAAAGTCCAGCAGCGTCTAAGACGGCCTTTCAAGTTCCTCCCAACCCACGACGTGATGTTTGAAGTTTTCCTCCCAGTAAACATTCTTTAACTACCTTGTGTCTCCTGTGAAGCTGCCACCAGAAGCTGGACCCATTTGGCACCGATGCGCTTGGCACGACGTACATACCCAGACGCTTGTTATCATATCAGCACTTCAGATTCTATTAATGTACGATATGAAGCGTAAGGAGTACTAATCACAGGGCAATTTTCTATGGTATGTACGTTATAAAGGAAAGATCATGCATCCCTGGTGATTTTAGACATCTTCTACCAGGAGTTCTGTGAACAGCAGACTTCACTTGGTGTAATCACATAATTAGAAGACATTATTGCGGCTCATAAATGAAATTAATTAAAATTTTAATTAAATTTTCAAAGGATAATTTAATAAAAGTAGGATTGATTAGAAAATTATTGATGAATTTGCAGATTCATTTAAGACATTTATCTCTGTCACTTTTAGATTTTGTTGAAATCTGTTAAAAGTTATAAAGTAGGTATGTCCACAGGAACATTTAAATAGTTACCATATGGTTTCAAGAAGCAAACTGTTTCTCAGGTGTGTCTTACTATCTTTTATCGGGTAGTGACTCCTATCAGTCAGCTCCATTGAACATGATCTTGAAACAAATTAGCAAAAAAATGTGAACTGTCCGTGTTCACTCTAAAACCAAAATACATGTTGTTTATTTGGCCGATTGGATTTGTCTTGAAAACATAACTAAGGATTTCAGAACAAAGGTATGACCGAGTCAGAATTCCTGATGGTCTGAGTTTCAGAGGGTCGACATCGAACAATTCCAAATTCTAGCAGCATATGGACACTAGATCTAAAATGTGTAGCAAAATAAAAGCACAGGGCCGTGGAGCAGGAGATGTAGCTTGCTCTGCTACTTACAAAATGTGGTTAACTATATTTAAGTTAGATCCATTTTAATTGCAACAGCAAAACATGCACAGTTTTTCATAGTGTTTGATGATTTTTATTGTATCCGTGGAAATGGTATCAAAGAGGACCTGAAAGTGATTCATTGATGCATGCATTCATTCAGCAAACAAAACTACGCTTTCTGTTGAGTTGGCTGTGAAATCACAAAATAGAGTGATCTAGTCTGCAGATCTACTTCAAAAAGAAGTCAGAAAAGGAGAAAAAGGTATCATGGAAGAAGTATGGTAAGAAAACAAAAAACATGATGGCAAAGTGCCCAGGGGAATAACTGTCAACCCTCAACTTAAATCCAGAATCCATTTACTTCTCACCTCCTCTGAAGTGACTGTTCTCAAGCCACCAGCCTTCTTTGTCCAAACAACTGCTAATCGGCTTCCTAATTAGCCTCCCTGTCCCCACCCCTGTTACACTAGAGCCATCAGCCATAGTAAGTGAGATCATTCAGACCTTCCGGTGACATCAAACCTCACTGCAAATAATACCGCAGGTCCTTCCAACTACCCCAAAGACCCCGTGTTGCCCTGCCTGGCTTCTTCTCTGACCCCACTGCCTGTCCCCCAACACCCCTCCCTCCGTGCATGTGGCACTGAAGGGGTCTGTGCTCTTCCTCCAGCTGCACCCATGGTTTGCTCCCTCATCTCACTCGGGTCTCTGGTCAAGGCACCAGAGCTGGGAGGCCTCCGCAGCCTCCCGTCTCATTCAGGTGACCTCCCTCACTTAGCAGCTCCTCACCGGGCTCTGTTTTCCTCCATAGTGTTTATCAGCACTCGTGTGTATTCCCCACGGTGTGTATTTGTTCATTTTCTGTCTCATCTCCTTCTTGGAAAGACAGAGGAAGCCCGGGAAGAGCTACAGCCCAGAATCTTCCAGATTTGATGAAACGTCGGTTTAGGAGGCCCACACCACATGGGATTAGGCAATACATGGACACATCTTACAGAAATAACCAAATACCAACAGAAAATCTTTAGAGTAACAAGAGGGAAAAGACAGCTCACCTCTAACAGAAGAGCCACACTAACTGTAATCTTCTCAACATGAAGCGAATGCCGAAGACAGTGGAATAGCACCTTCAAAGTGCCCAGGGGGTAACCGAGATGTTTATGTCCAAGTACTGTCACTCACGAACAAGCGTGCAATAGATTAGCAGGCAAAAGCTGGTGCTTACTGCTATCAGACCCAGAATAAGGATGCAGCTCAGGAAAAAGGGATTTGAACTTCAAAGGAAGGAGTAAGACACAAGGTCATGAGCAAAGAAACTGGTAAATATGTGGGTTTATATGAACAACCCATGATTATATGAAACAACAATGATAGTAACTAGAGGAATAATTTGACGGAATATAAAATTAAGGTGGAAGTAAATACTGGACAAAATGTCACGTAAGGTGGGAGGGAGTGATCAGAGTTTAAGTGTTCTAGGGTTTTTCTATATTAGAGCAGAATAGAAAAATCAATTAAACTGAGACCCTATTAAATCAGGACTTACATTAAATATTTAGCAATAATAATTAAAATAATTGAAATCATAGAACATATATCTTCCAAATCAATGAGAATAAAGGAAATGCAGTCATTTCAAAAGAAGTTAGAAAAGGAGGGAAAAAAACTATCATGGAAAAAGGATGGTAAGAAAGCAAAAAATAAGATAGAAAAAATTGAAATACAGTAGTGGCAGCAAAAATGTATTTCATCTAGAAAATTAGGGGTATGGCTAGATTCAAAAGTCATCCAAAGTACAGATTAGAAGGTTCCTATCAGCTATAGCATCTGTCATTATAAATAATAGATATATACACATTTATTTCATTCATGAATATATATTACGTGTGAGGGCTGTCTAGAAAATATCCAGCCATAAATGCCTCTATTTTTCATATTACATGGCTGGATACTTTCTGGACAACCCTTGTATTTCTAGCTATTTCTATATTTATATCTATTTACCTATCTATATGTATCCCTCAATGAAGCAAGCACTAGATCCCACCATTTCCCAAAGTGGAAAATCAATGTGTCCTAGGCAGTGGGTTCTCAGAGAGCAAATGAGCCCCGTATTGACATGGCTCCCAATGGGAAGAGCGTGGTCAATGTAAAGATCCAAGATGTGAAGGTATGACCAGGAGCATAGCCTATTATGGCTGCGAGTTCTAAGAATCACAAGGCTACTGAACCCAGTAAAATAGGTAAGCAGACAAATAGGTAAGTGCCTGTAGAACAGGCAGGGGTTTGAACTTCAGAAGAGCCCTGGGTAAGAAAAAGCGTAAGCAAGGTCCAGTATTGCTCCAGTCTGCAAATACTTTGAAATCTGTTCCCCCAGGTTTGTTTTTCTTCTCCATCACACCTCACAAGGAACACAGAGTGATGTCCTGTCATTTTGATGCCTCTCTCTACTCAAATGGCAGAAACCAACCAGGTGAGTTGTCATAACTTAGATGAGGCTGGGATAAAAATACACCTTGGAGAGCTTGCTTCCTGATGACAGAGTGAGAGTAGCTCTTTGTGATTTGAGTGATTAGGAGCTTAAATTCGGTGCCAACCCTGATGAGTGTCTCGGGACGCTGGGTTAGGAGAGCGATTATGCCTGGAGTATAAGGCCTTTTGTCTGCCTTCTTTAGAATTGTTTTTGATTGATGGGTGGGCGACCTTGTCAAGCATCCTGATTTAAAATTATAAGTGAAAACAACCAGTTGAATTTTTTAATTCGGTGTTCGCTTCTGGATTTACCTTTACATGAAGTTTGCGTCTATTGCGGAGTCAAGGGTCCCCATTAATTACACGGCCTGAAAACGTAGCTATTCTGTGCACCCAGTGTAATCATTTTGTTTCATCAAAAGCAAAAAAAGTAAAAAAGGAAAACCCTTGGCTGCAGTCTCAAAACGTAGCAAATTAAAAATTCTTAATCTTAAACCCCAAATCCTGACCTGCAGTTGGGGGAAGTTGTGTGAGCCCGTCATCCTGCATCCCGCACTGGGAGGGGTCCACGAGCACAGGAGGCATGCCACTGTGCCCACCGACAGAAGTGCAAAGGGGTCACACTGAGGGTGCCTGTGACGGTGACAGAGTGGATGGGGCAGCTCTTCACCTTCCGTGTACCCTTTGGTAGTAGTGACCTTGAGCTCATCACAGTTCGTGGCTGGCATTTTTTCTGTTCTGACGGGGTTATCCCTTGCTCGGGTTTATAAATGCTTTGAAATCACGGCTGGTTTGCAGAGCGTCAGTGCAATACTATGGTTTGCTTGTTTTGGATCTTCAGCAAAGCAGCGATTGCAGTTTTATTTACAGCCTTGCCTCACTCCAAGACCAAGGAGTGAATCCATGGGATTGATTCTAAAACAGATTTGAGCGAATGAAAAATCATTTCTTCCTGCCGTTATGAAACCTTTCATTTTTTAGTGGGGTCTAAAGCATTATTCAGATCTCGTTCTCACCCTAGAATAAAGGGCTTACCTGGAGACCTTTAGTCTCCCATGAGGGTGATCTTACTCGACATTTCTCCATATATGTATAGGCATGTCTGAACCCAGTTTAGGCTCAAGTGAAGACTTAAAAATTCTAACAAAACACATTTATGCATGCCTACTGTATGCTGGGCACTTGCTATTTCATGTAATCCTCATACAGTCTGTTGTGCAGGAGAACATCACACGAAGCCCAGATTCAAGTTCAAGTCCAAGGGACCCAGAAGCCCAAGCACTGTTGCAGACAGCCTCTCCTTCTGGGATGAGGCTCTCAAGAATTGGGAAGCAGGATGGAATTAAGACCATCAGTTTCCTGCCGGCTGAAATATCTTCATGTTTTGGAGTGGTATGTGAATCTCTTCCAGAAGGTTGGGAACCTGTGGGATTCTTTGGGACTTGGGGACATAGATGGAACAGGATGGGGTTCAGAGTTGAGACACTGAGGGCTTGCTCCAGGGTGTAAGACTTATGGGAGGAAGAGTTGGCTCCAATTCTGCCAGCACACAATTTACTTTTTTGTATTCCCTGTACTTTCGTCTTATCCATCTTTATTCTTACAGAGCTCCTAGAATTCTCTTTTTATAAACAAACCTAATCATGTCATTTTCCTGCTTGGATTTTTATTGGACTAAAAGAAAATAAACCATTTTAAGGGGAACAATTCAGTAACATGTAGCACATTTGTAATGTTATGTAACCGTCGCCTTCCCAGTCCCAAACATTTTCATTATCCTAAAAAGAAATCCCACATACATTAAACAGTAACTCCCATCGGCCTCGGGCAACCACTGATCTACTCTCTGTGTCAACAGATTTCCTGCTTCTGGATAGTTCACATAAATGGAGTCATAGTATGTGACCTTTGGTGACTGACTTTTTTCACTTAGCATATAGTTTCTAAGGTTTATCTGGGTCATAGCACCTATCAGCGCCTCATTTCTTGCTACGGCTGAATAGTATTCCATTGTACTCGTGACTGTACCACATTTTGTTTAGCCATTTGTCCTCTGATGGACAGACATTTGGGTGGCTTTCACCTTTTGCCCATGATGTACTTTCTGTTTTGACCCACTCTACTTTTTCCCATTCTAACTTGGAGTTACCTAAATGAGCAAAATCCTGGAGGAGTCTGGGAGGCGGTGAATGCCATCTGTGAACAGACCTCAAGTTCTTACTGAGATCTTGGTACTTCTCAATGGGTTCCCAGGTTACACTTTTTCTGGAAAAGCCACACTAGAAGACTGAGGATTCAGAAATGACTTCTGTGTGCGCTTTGTTCTTATCTATATCTGTGTCACCCCACAACAGTCCAACAGAGGTGAAGTGCAGGTCACCATCCCAGAGCCCTTTCCCTAGGGCATGAGGACGCTTGGGTGCTAGGCAAGAGGCTGGTCGGTTACAACTGGCCTGTTGGGTACAACTTGTACTGTCATATATACAAACTTTCAAGTCTGGAAATTTTCAAACATGCATAAAAATAGGAAGGCTACTTTGATAGACTCTCACATGTCAAGCACCTAGCTTCAAAAACTCATATCTGCTGTTCTGATGGTAGTTATTCCCCTACCATCACTTATTTTTATTGCTTATTTGTCTTTTACTTTTCTTATTTATGTATGTGTTGCTGGGGTATGTTAAAGCTATTTCTAGACATGGTATCATTTCACTTGGACATATTCCAATAGGCATATCTAACTTGCATTTTTAAACATAACCACAATATTATTATCAGAACCTCCCTAAACCCAACAATTCCTCCATGTTATCAGTTTGTTTAATTTTTATCTCATTGCCTCAAATATGCCTTTTTTTATAGTTGTTTTGTTCAATTCAGAATCCAAACAAGATTCTATCAATATTGCTTATGTTTAATATACTCTTATATCTCTTTTGATGTGTAATTGTTTCCCTTCTTTTGTTTGGTTCATTTATTATAGAAACTGAGAATTGGGTCTTTTGTCTTGAAGAATAGCTGGATTTGGCTGATTATATCATTTTGGTGTTCTTTAATATGTTCTTCCATCCCCTATAAATCTGCAGTTAGAGCTAGCGTCTTGATTAGATGGAGATGATTTGGGGTGAGATGAGTGGATTGGGAATAATGTATTTATCTCATTCTTCTTCTTATAAAGATTTTATCAATGGTTCAGTGCTGTGGCAGGATAAAATAGAGTCCCCTGAAAGGTCTTAGTCCTTGGGATCTATAAATGTTACGTGGCACCAAAATAAACAAACAAACAAACAAATAAATAAATAAATAAGGAGGAGTGGTTGTCTTTGCAGATGTGAGTCAGTTAAGGATCTTGAGAGAGGGAGATTATCCTGGATTATCTGGTTAGGCTCCAAATGCAATCACAGGTGTCCTTATGAGAAGGAAGCAGAGGTTTCTTCTTACACAGACAGAAGAGGTGGAGGCAATCGGACTGAGGAGGCAGAAGATTACAGAGTGATGCAGCCACAAACCAGAGGGTCCTAGCAGCTGCCAGAAAATAGAAGAGGCAAGGGACTGATTCTCACCATAGCACCTCCAGACAGAGCCTAGCTAGCCCTGCCAACACCTTGACTTCCACCCAGTGAAACTGGATTATGGACTGTGGCTTCTAGAATGACAAGAGAATAAATTTCTGTTGTTTCAAGCCATCGAGTTTGTGGTCATTTGTGACAGCAGCCATAGGAAATTAATACAAGTGTGATCTGCCTGATCCATCCATTTATAAAGTTGCCCCTCAACTTTTCCAATAATAATTTTAGCTGCCATTGATTACTGTTGCTTAAATCTATTATTTCATTAGGGAATGGAAAATAATTTTCTCATTCTGTCATTTTTTTCTCCATTTAGTGCACATGGTTTTTCGATATAAAGAAGAGCTGTTTTCTTCATCATCTATTTGATTAGCCTGAGTTCTAGTCCGCATTGGGAAGAAAGGAGAGATACTTGAGATTTTCTCTGAATGTATACATTTCCAGAATAATGAATTGGTGCCCAGCAACTTCCAAGGAGAGCAGTGAGGATTTTTGTTGATTTTAAACCTGTAGACCCATAGATTTTCTTATATCTGATAAGTTTCCATTCCTTGCAGTCACCATTACTTATGATCCTCAAAGTGTCTCATCTTTAAATCATAGGAACACCTCCACATTTGATCTGCTTTTTAAAAGCGAAATAAACCCGGCAACTGAGTTAAAATGGGGTTCTCTAATTTGAAAAATAGCAACTGGTCATGAAATGCTGACCTATGTCTTGGTCTGCTTTGTGTGAGTTACACACTCAAAAAAATATTTTTTTCCCAAGTATTGGCAAAAATAAAGAACTATAAAGACACTTAATAAATCTAACATCACCCACCTCTTAATATAGTAACTCTCAACCCTCATTTCACAGTAGGATCACCTGTCAGGATTTAAAAAAATACTCCTGCCTGGTCTTTACCCCACGCGGTGCTGATTCTCTCCCCTGGGTGGGGCGACGATGGGCTGCAAATCTCCCCAGGTGATTCTAATGTGTAATCAGGAGTGACAACAACTGTTTAATGCAGCTGCCATACTCAGGAGATGTTTTGTTTCAATAAAAAAACAAAAATCAGGAAACAACAAGCCCCGCTCTTCTGCCTTCTGCAAGTAGGAATCTCTAACAGTGACCACACAGCTGCCCATCATCAGCGTATTTTCATGCCTCCTCATCCAAGGAAGTTTCCGTCGTGAGCAGAACCGACTTTAAAAAAGCAAAAATGCCACCCTACCCTAACCCTAATGCCTCTGTTTAATATTTTACATCCACAACCAGCTTTCCCTTTTGACTTTACTTCCTCATATTTACTTCCTTCTCCTGACTTGACCACCTTACGATGTTTGCCGCAGAGAAATCTCCTTTAATAGATTGTACACAGGGGCTGTGTTCTAGTCACCTTGTAGAGTTACTTTCCCGCACATAGAGCAGAGATTTAAACATGATTGACATTTAGTAAAGTTTGATGTGGTGCAAGAAAATTACCAAGATAATTCTGTTTTCTCTTCTACATGCCTACTTCCCCCCAAGAAATTTTGCTGGATTCTACTGAATAAATAAAGAATTCTTGAAATTGGCATGCTTTGTCTACATAAAGTATAGCTAATTACTCATTTTGCTTCAATTTGTGCAGGTAAAGACTCTGGGTAAGAGATTCCAAATTTTATAAAGACTAATGAAATTCAATATGCATCTCAACTTGTAAAAGTTTCTCTTTTTGAATATATCTAGTGATAATAAAGGTAAACAGGTGTTTGAAAACATACTGTCATGAAGTACCAACCTGGCAGAAAACCTGTAGCATTTATAATGAGAACAAAATCCAATTGAATTTATAATTAGCACTTTTGAAATGTGCTCATTATTATTGTTATTATTAGCCACAAAACTATGCAGCTTTGGCTCACACCCATTGGAATTTTAGAGCATAAATCTAGCCAAGATTAGTTAGTATAGAGCCCAATAAAAGAAAAATGTTGCAAATTTTATGGACGTAATTTTAAGTTAAATATCCAAGTAGGACTATCAATTAGGTAGAAATTGTTCACTGTTTTGGGTCAAAGAAACCATTCACTTACGAAGATGAGATCCTTATTAAAAATGTCCTAATGATTTGAGAAAAATGAATACATCCATGAACAAAACGTGTTTGGGAAGTAATCCTGAAAAAAGGAAATAGTCACCATGGTTGAAGAGATACATCCCAGTGGAACAGAGAGAATTTCAGAATTCAGGGGCCCGTCTTCATTGAGATTCCAGAGGAAGCTACTCCAAAGACTCTCTAGAGCATAAGAGGGTTCTGATCGACTCATGCCTGATGGGGCCTGTAGGAAAAATGACTGGACACACAGCAAATTTGCAGTTCGCTTCATTGACAAACATTAATGAGCAACCACAGTGCATTGCATTAGGTGCTATTGGAGAAATGTGGATGATCTAATAAATTAGAAACACACAAATAGGAAGGAATCTTAGGGATAGTCATCAGTGAGACAAAGCAATGAGCTCCATACTAATTGTAAGGGGGATACCAAGGAAAAGTAATCAGGTAAAGGTCAGGCTAGTCAGGAAGAGATGATTTCTGGAAAAGATTCATTTTGGTCCAAATTCTAAATCATGCCTTGGCCTGATTAGGGGAAGGTTAGGAAATGCCTTTTCTGTAAGAGAACTGGCTTGGATTAAGATACAGACTTAGAGTCATCTGAGCCGTGAGGAAGAACCACTAACAAATTGATTCGGTTAAAACAGAAGAACTTGCCTGTGCTGTGCTTGGCACATGGTCAAAAAGTGTTTATAGGTGCTCAATAAGAGTAGATACTCAAAAAGTATTTGACTGTGCTCAATAAATATTTGAATATCAATGACTTTGATTTTCCTGTTTTCCCAGGAGGATATATACATTATATGTTACAGGAATCTGACTCAACACTTAACTACTTAATGTAGTCCAACTCTAGACAGGATGTGCCCATTTAGGAGCAGCCCAACGCTGCTCAGTGGCATCTGTGTGACTCTGTATGCCTTTGAGTGTAGGATCCTTGGTTTGGGTAGCATGGACGGAATGCCCATAACATTTTTGTATGATCATAATTCTACATGTTGAGACCACAGTGCCATTTTCAAAGAGAAACAAACAAATGAGAAGGTTTCCCTGCCTTTCAGGTCATATCTTGCTTCAATCTCAGAGGTGGGCCCCTTGTTGCCGTGTTTCTGCACAGTGATCCTGCCCCTCACTCTGACCCACTGTATTTCTCTCTCTCTCTCTCTCTCTCTCTCTCTCTCTCTCAGTAAATAGTTATTGCATTCCTTCTATTTGCCAAGTGCATTTCTAGAAAATGAACATGACCATGGAAGTCTCAAGGATCTGTTTTAGGAGGTGACTCAGTGGAGCAAAGAAGCGGTTCCAAAACAGTGTGATAATTTCTGTGTAGAGCTTGGCAGAGCAGACCGTGTCCCAGAGATTCTGATTTCATGGGTCTGGAGTGGGGCAGGCCACCAGTGTTTAACTCCCACCCCGGTAATTCTAATGTGCAGGGTAGAGAATCACAGTAGTTCTCAAATCTTGGTCTTTGGACCAGCAGCACCAGCACCTCCTGGTAACTTGTTATAAATGCAAATTCCCAGCCTCTCCCCCTGACCTACTGAATCACACACCCTGCTGAAGAGAGGGGAGGGGAAAAGATCTTTTTAGGGAGTCTTGCAGGTAGTTCCGATGCGCACTCAAGTCTGAGAATGACTGAGTGGAGGAATCGACTGGTTCTATGTCAAGATAATGTGTAAGTCTCCCAGCACCCTCTGTGACCCCCTATCCTCCACCAAACCCCAATTGTGTTCTCTACTATTCCAACAGTCTCTTTTGAATATAGTAAATTAACCAATTGCTCGGCTTTTGTCTTCATTTTATTTTCTATACCATATATGTTCAGGGCTCTGAGGATGCCAAACTAATTCGACTCCAACTCAAGAACTATTCTTGTGTGAACCCAACCTTGTCATAGGCATCATATAGAACTTTAAAAAAATTGTGTGTGTGTGTGTGTGTGTGTGTGTGTGTGTGTGTGTGTGTGCGTATAATCACTTCTGGAGCCTCTAAAGAATCAAAAGTCAGAAACCAGAGTTACAACAGAGAGTGTGCTGCTCACACAGGCACCGCATGCTTCAGGAGGTCAAGAGAACAGTGGGAATTGCAGGGGAAACATAGAAAGAGCAATCCTGAAAAGCTTCACAGGGCGAGGCAAGCCTGAGCTGAGCCTGGATATGGGAGTAGAATTTGGATCATTGGGATGACAGAGAGTAAAGGAGCTCTTAAGAATACCCGTGGACACATTAGCCTGACCAGAGAGGCCGATGCGGAGCTGGGAGGTATGTTAACTTTCCCAACTGAGCACCCAAAAGTGCCTGGGAGCCCATTAATATGTATTTATTGAGCCCTTCCAGCCTCAGATGACACTAAGTCTGACACCCCCAAACAAGTAAAAAGGCAGGATTTCCTTTTCTTTAGTACAAATCTGAGTTTGGGCTAATTGGCTCTTGATGGTTCGCGGAGCTGGCTACTTTGGCCTGCAAGAGGCAGCCGGTTATAGGGGCGATAGAAGAGGTTGGGAGGCAAGCTGAGCCGGCTTGAACCATCTACCAGCGGTGAGGTGTAACCTCTCTGGACTTTAGTCTTCTCTTCTATACAGTAGGGACGATGGTGTTTCCTGGGCTACTTCTAACGCCTAAATGAGCTCACGAATGGAAGATTAGCTCTGCGGTAGGATGGCTCCAGGTGGATCCCCGTACGTGATGTCCCTCTGGGCCCCCCTTGACCTACATGGAAGCAGTGGTTGGATGGATTAGAAGCAATGCAGTGGCGATTAAGATTGAAAGCTGGATCCCAGCCCACCCTAAATCACTGCGTAACCTTGGTCACCTACCTTCACCAAGTATCGGTTCCTGCTTTGTCATAGTGTAGAAGGGTGATTCGTCCATCCTTCATGGGATTATTGTGAAGACTGGATGAGGTCCTGCAAGTGAAATGACCTGCATGGTGCCTGGAGCACAGGAAGCCCTCAGTAACCGTTAGCAGGCGTTCAGGAGGGAAGGGCTGTCGGCGGGTGATCTTCGAAGGGGTTTGTTCCTGTCTAGGAAGGCACGAGGCGGGTCATGGCCGTCCCCTCTCCTTTCTCCGCCTCTTTCAAAGCACCCGCTCCCGGCCTCCCGTTGGTAGCTCAGCTCTGCCATCTTCTTTTCCTTCAGAAGAGCAGTCAGTTATTGAATCAACTTCAGACAGGCTGCTCAGAGTACACAAGGGCTGACTTGGGAATACCTTTTGCAGTAAAATTAATACTTGCAAAGGGTCCTGGCCCGCCTCCGAGCCAATGCTTTAATTTTCTTTCTGGTGCTCCGGTATGTGGACAATGGTGAGGGGTCCAAAGACACATGTTCTCATCTTTAGGGTGCTCACTCTCTGCACCCACACCCAAACCTCTGCTGCAAGACCCATCCTCGTGGCCCTTGCACCCAAGTGGAAAATGCCCATCCAGGGGTAACAGCTTACAGCTGACTTACAAATCCCTTAAAAGTGCCACATTTAGCTCTGACACTGTTCTTCATGCGCCGTAAAAATCAACGCGTCGAGGAGCCTCGGGGTCTCCGCTCGCCCGGAGCACTTCCTTTGAGTATTGTTTGCTCCTCATTTTACCTCTTACGACTCCACACGGAGCTGCAGCTCTCAGCGCAAACACACACCCACCGTAAAGCCCGATTATTGATCATGTTTTATGTAAGAGGAATAAATGATACAGTCATTTTGATCCATTAAACTCACTGTTATCAAGGGATTGAAAACTGCCCTAAACCTGGTCATTATTTTTGGTGGTTCTGGAACGTGTTAAATATAATTGCCTAGTAGTCTTGTATTTACTGTGTGGTGGCGAAGCATAGCTAGCTTCGTGTTTGCACCTTATAAAACCTGAGGACATGTAACGTGTGGCAGGCCCTGTTGTCTTCCCGCTCCTCCGGGCCTTTTCCTTTCCCCAGTGCTCCATCCCTAGGCATTTGAATACGTGGCTTCTAGAGACTTCCCAAGCGCTGTAATACCTTTTTCCATATTAACCCATCCTTGGCGATCAGTAACTCCCTACTTAGTATGATGTGGGGCGTCCCAGGCTCTGGCTGTGTGGGAAAGAGAGCTGGGGGTTGTGGCACAGAACACTTCACATGATTAGCACAGCTCTGAGCTGGGGAAACGTGCCTGGTGAGCGAATGCCCCAGCCTAGAGGAAGCTTAATTATAGCCAAGAGAGACCATTCCTTCCTCAGCGGCAGCTGCCACTGCCACGGTGCACACACATGTGCACACATGGAGCACACACTCGCCCTCCTGCCCCATCCCTACGTGAATTCTTCTTGGGAGCACATTGGTTCCCCTCCTTCCCTCCTGTTGAGGACTCTTCACAATGGCAGCTGTAAGCCATATCCTCTCCACCTTCAGCTCCCCAAACAAGCCTGTCCCTACCTTGCTTTGATTTTTTTTTTTCAGCCATTGGTGGAGAAAGGCCTTGAAACTTTTAAAGGCCAAATATAACAGAGTGATCCAAATAAAAGCTGAGAGCTTGCTAAACTGGAGGCCAGGGGCTGTTTCAAGTTTTTATTGAAGTATAATAGAGGCTGAGATTTTTAAATGTTCTTCTGTTTCTCTTTGAAGGTGCCAGGAATTTGCACGTGAGGTTTCGAGTGTGCTTCTATTACTGACTGGCAGGAGGAGATTTCTGAGCCGCCCCTGCTAGTTCGAATGATTGCAATATAAAATCCAAGAGCTTGATTCTTTCTTTCTATAGAACTTGACTTTGGCAGCCCATGGAAGAGGAAAGAAAGGGAATAACGTCTTGTTCTCTTGCTGTAAACAAAGTGTACAAGGGGAACCCTGGGGATTTCGTGGGGTTCTAGGCGCATGGTAGTTCAGACCTCAGTGCATTTTAGAGCCCCCTGGGGTGCCGTCTGTGCCTGCTTTTCCTCATCTGAGGTTCCAGGTGTGCTGCTCGGCTGGCTTCCCAGCCCCTGGGAGGCTGTCTGCTTGTGCTCACCCGCAGTCAGCACGCACGTAGCCCACTCTCTGCTCTCCTCTGTGCAGCTCTTCCCTGGGGTATTAGAGAGCAGCGTTGGGGTTTGCCTCATGTTGCACAAGCTGGCTTGAGGGGCGGTACCGGGCCAGAGATCGGAACGTGGACCCCGGAACCTGCTGCTGGGGTTCAAAATCAGGTTCTTCTCTTTACAGAAAGTTTTACTGTAGACACATCACTTATCATCGTGTTGTAGTTTTCCCATTCGAAAATCGAGAAAACGGATAGGAACTACCTCCGAGAGCTGTCGTGTGAGTTCGTTGAATGAACGTATGTGACAGACGAGACTCAGCACTTGCTCTTCCTACGTGCTGAAGTCCGTTTCTTAGATGACGTTGGTCCCCCACGTCTCTGTGGGGCCGATCTTCACTGAGCCGTCCGTTTTGCTCTCGGTGACAGCCTCGATTCACAAGCCTTCACTTCACTGCA
This sequence comes from Lyroderma lyra, assembly GCA_004026885.1. Classification (NCBI taxonomy): domain Eukaryota; kingdom Metazoa; phylum Chordata; class Mammalia; order Chiroptera; family Megadermatidae; genus Lyroderma; species Lyroderma lyra. The sequence goes on from PVJL010001629.1 coordinate 97,443, forward strand.
CCGAAGCCATCGATGGACTGACGTGTCATGAGGACGTGTGACAGCAGTGGGGCCCCCGGAAGCATCCCCGTTATAATCAGGGAAGGGGCCGAGCCAAGTGCTTACGTGCTTAAATGTTTTACATGAATTGTCTCCCGTGGGTGCAGTTTGGGTTTTCAAAGTTGCCTTTCCTGCTACCTGGTTTTCGTGTCGTCTCCTTTATCCTACTTCACCCCGCGAGGCGCTTCTCACCACAATGCTCCGTTACAATAGGGCAGACCCCCCGAACACGTGCTTTCCCTCCATCCCCTTCGGCCGTCAGCGAGGCCGTGAATAATTTCCAGGGTTATTCACCCCCCCCCCCCCCAGTAGGGATCCCCAGGGGACCGAGAAGCAAGGATCTGGGGAAGCTCAGAGGACAGGACGTCCACCTCAGGGTGGTTCCCAAGGCCGCCCCCTCCCAAGTCCAACTGGTCCACGTCCCCACTGCAGACTGCGGGCCCGCCGTGGGGGGCTACTGCCTTGGAGCCCATCAAGGTCACGGTCGCTTTTCTGATGAGCTTGACTTTTCCCATTCTCTAGGGGAGGAAAAGGAAAAGGCAGTGTCCCGGGAAGGTGACGGCAGGGTGAAGCAGTGAGGTGGGTGTGGGGGTCGTGTCAGAGAAGGGCCCGTCAGGATGGCTACGCTATGACGCGGGTCGGCTGTGAGCTTTCCAGTCTCGGGGGAAACCCTGAGGAACTTCGTCCCTTCAGCTCCATTAAACCATCTGCCAGTGTTGTCCTTGTCTCCTGAAGTACTTTTGCTGAGGAACTCAGCACAGGCCGCAGGACTGTTAAAGCCATTGTGTCTTTGGGTGTTTGGTTTACCGTTCGGTTCCACAACGAAATGACTTAATAAATGAAGGGTGAGTAGAGTTGTTACTATAGCAATCCCCATAGTAACATCAAAATGCCACGCACACTCCTCCTGCAAGTGCTCAGGAAGCGTGCTCCTCGCCCTCCCCATCTCCCAGGTTAGCGTCCTGGGTTTCGGCCCTGACAGCTTGAGATTTTAGGAGGTCAAATTAAATCCACCGTGTGTCCATCCCAGAAAGTTAATAAACAAAACACCAGACATTCTTATCTACCCGTATCCTTTGCAGAAAATTCGGAAGTGAATTTTCTATGAGCTTGACAGTACGTGTGAACTGCCTGCATTTGAGTTGCTCTTCCAATTTTAGGTCTGTCCTTAAAAAATCACAACAACAATAATCCCGGCGAAGGCATGAATTGTTCTTTGTTGAGTTCAGCAGTCTTACATAACGTACACGGGGGCAGGACTAGGAGATGAAGCATCTTCAGAATGTAGCACTGTGGGAACACACATGGTTTTAATCTCCTATTTTCCCGAAGATAGCCAGGAGGGATCCCCAAGAGGTCACTTGGAGAAGGCTTTTGCCACCTGGCAGGCTTATAAATTGATTCTTTGATTAAGATTGTTGTTAGTAGGCTGAATGAGCGACGGAGTGGCTATAGAAAAATTAAAATGGGAGGCAAAAACTGATCTGAACAGCATGCCCTGTCTTTATATAATAGGTATTTATGCGTACATGTAAATATGTATATCACTGTTTGTGCATATTTAGCATAAATTTATAAACCAGCTGCTGAATATCAAATCGTGGATCTGTGTATCCTGTTTCTTAGCTCATTGTATCTGGAATATTAATACCGATACCCTAAAGGCAGCAACAACTGGAAAGCAGTTGTGTTAAATGCAGAACCAGTGGGGCTATAAAGTTATGCAGCCCAGAGAACTCAGGTCAGCCTATCACAAGGAAGAAGATTCAACAGATGCAGAGGAAGAAACAAGAAAGAATAAAGAAGAAGCCATAAACAGGCAATTTCTAAAAAGAGAAATAAGATTGTTAATAAACATATGAAAAATGTCCAATCTAACTTCTAAGCAAAGAAATGCAAATAAAAACCAGCATACCAGGATGTGGAATGGGGCTTCCACTTTTGCTCTAGAATTAGCACTAAGCCCCTAGCCAAAAACAACAGGTGCTGAGGACTCGACATGTGAAAGAGCTGCCAGCCCCCAGCCCCACATCACCGACACAGAGGCAGAGGACAGGAAGGGGGCAGGAGGAAACAGGAGTCAAGGTTGGGAGTGCTCGGACAGTGGGCAGAGTGTTATTTATCAGAGGTTATTTCTCTCTCCAATGGATGAGGGAGGGGGTTGCTTTCCTTTCCATAGTTCTACTCAACCTACACAGGAGAGGAGATACACAGAGAATCACCCGTGGAGATTATAGGTGCTAAGAGACAGGCAGGGTCTTCACTTCCCTCCCTGGAACTCTACTTTAGGAGTAGAGAGGCTTTCTGAGCCACTCCTGTGTCCCTCTAATCAGGGAAGAGAACTATAAGACAGTCACAAAATGAGGTGACAGAGGCATGGCTTGCATTTTGGTCAACTGCTATCCCCAAGGATGCAGAAGTTTCTGGTGGGTCACATGGACCCCAGAGACTGTAGTAGTATTGAGACTCTGAAGATGCCTGTCTAATGGGTGAGGCCATTTCAGTGGTGAGAACTGAGAAAAGATAGAGAGATGGAGCCACACCTCCCAAGGAGGGAAGTGTACAGAGGGGATCCTGAAAAGCCTTCCAGAGAATCCAACAAATCCAAAGGGGTCCACCTACCCCTTGCCAGTACCTGGATGCCTTCCGCATAGAGATACCAGTATCTAACTGGCCTAACTCAGAAAAACAGTCATGCTCCTAAGAGAGAATATTGCCATTGTGCCCATAGAAGTAAAAAGATATTGGTCTTTTCCTCTCATGCTCTTTTTTTTTCCTTAATGAAATTGTGTCATAGATGTACCTACACTGAATTAAGATTGCTTAACAAACAAGTCACATCATGATGCAACATTGTTTGCCTGTTGAGTTACCACAAATACTAGGTTGATGAGTGTTGAGTGAAGGAAAGCAAACTTACTGGTACAAATATACACTGGCTCATCTTTTTTGGAGGGCATTTGGTACCTTAAAAGCTTTAAAAATTGGCATGCTACTTGACCTAATGATTCCACTCCTAAACACATAATCAGAAATCTGCACAAATACATACAGAAACAGAAAATGTTCGCTGCAACCAAACTAAAAGGACAACAACTGAATTCCAAGTTGAAAATGGCTAAATAATGGCCTATCCCTATGATAAAATAGACATAACCATTAAAATTATGCCTTAAAAACCATTTGACATTATATAATGTCCATAACGTAACGGCAAGTGAAAAACAAATAGGATCACACCCACATTACATAAGACATGCAAAGGAAGAGCAAAATGTCTCTTATAGCTGAAAACATGACTGGAAAGTCCAAAAGACCCAGTGGAAGAAGCACTCCAGGTAATAAGATAATTTAGTAAAGTAGCTGATAGGAAAAGAAGTCAACATACACAGCCTTCATATATGCAAACTAACAGTAGTTAGCAGATATATGGCAGACATGTATGACCTAATAGTAATGATAACAAACCTAGGCATAAAAAAGAAACAGAAATTGTACAAAAGCTCAATGGAGAAAACTAAAAGCACGCCTCAAGTATACAGAAGGAGACCTAAAGAGATGGAAAGGCCAGTGTCTTGGATGGTCAGGAGTCAGTCCTCTGTTAGTTAACTTGTAAATTTAATGTCATCCGGAAAATACCGTTTTGAAGAAAAAAGTAAGCTGGTGTCCTCAGGACATCCTTTGCAAAAGGAGAGCAATGAGGACAGGAACTGGCTAGACCCGATATTAAAACATATTAGAAAGCCTCTGCAATTAATAAAGAACGGTATAGGCACATGAATAGATTGATCGATGAATAGAAAAGCCAGCCATAGAACTAATTGCATATGGAAATGGATTATAATAATACGCAATGAAGATGGCATTTCAAATTGGTGGCAAAAGTTGGACTTTTAAATAAGTGGTGTTGGGATAAGTGGATAGCCATATGGAAAAAGATAAAATTGGATCTATTTCTCACATTGTACGACAGGAAAAATTCCAAAAGACTCGGAGATCTAAATGTGAAATGAATGAAACTATACATATTTGAAGAGAAGATGGGTATTTTCCTCCAATAACTAGGAGGAAGAAAACCCTCCCAACTATTTAACCAAGTCCAGCAGCATTAAGGGAAAACATAGCTAAATTTGATGGCATAAAATAAATAAGTGAATAAAAGCTTTGCAAGGAAAAAATAAGCAACATAAAAGTAATGACAAATGGGGAGAAATCAGCAACTTTAATCACAAAGGGTTAACATGTCAAATATATAAAAAGTCTCTAAAAATAGAGAAGAAAAAGACCATAACTTGGTAGATAAATGGACCAGGGAAATGAACAGACTGTTTCTTAAAATAACAAAGGCAAATGGCTCTTAACCGTATGAAAGTATGTGCAGCCTTGCTCCTAATAAGAGAAATGCAAATTACAATACCCTGAGATACCATTTCTCGCATACCAGACTGGCAAAACTCCAGAAGCTGCAGAAGCCCCTCCAGAAGTGCTCAGGACCGGGACCGCTGGGAAGGGAGGCCCAGGTCGTGGGCCTGGACCGCCACTCGGGGCTTCCGCTTCCGCCGCTGGTTTCCTTTGGGGCCGACACCACCGGCTGCTCAGGGAAGGGCGGGCAGCCCTGGGTGGGGCGGTGAAACTACTCAGGGATGGGAAACGGGGCACAGAGGCAGGATGTCCTCTATCCAGAAACACAAGCACTGGCCATATCACAGCACATTAAAATGCCTTCCCTGTGCCGAGCACTGTCCTGGGCTCTGGGGATTCAGCAGTGAGCAAAACAGTCCCAAATCTTCATCCTTCTGGGTTTTACGTTCTGACTTCCTTCTCACCTTTCTTGCCGTTTTGCTATCAGGCCTTGGGAATGTGCAAGCACTCAACCACAGTCATCCATATGGCTTACCTGAGGACTCCAGTCACCCCTCTGGCAAAGTAATTTCCTAAATGTGACAAAATACCAAATTTGACTTAAAATGCCCCAGGACTTTATAAAGATGGCCCAATAGCAAATGGCTGACTTTGGGGGGGCTCCTCCCTTGCAAGTCAGTTCTCACTAAACATTGGCCACGTACATTTTGTAAGCTTGTCGGTTTTCATGTATACAGGTGTGAGAACCAACGTTCTCATAGGCATGGGCTCATGTGCATTTGCTGTTGTTGGCATGTTCATTATTACCCAGTATGTTATTTGGAAAGGGTCAAGCTGATTATTTTACAAACTGTTTACATGAACTCCATGCTGGGATGCAGCATGCCACGTCTCATCCAAGTTCAGGTGCTCACAAAGCTTCCTGGAAAATTAGAGTAGGGTTTATAACAGGAAACAGTGACCCTGAGCACACGGGAGCCACACTATAAATATCCTCAGAGCTGCCCTCTGGGTTCTTATTAGGGGCCTTTTTATAAACGAGGTAACTGTCTTCTTTACTTACAGAAATAACGACCCTCTGGATGAGGCCCACAACATTTCCTGGGTGCGAATCTGTATTGAATTCTTTGCTGGAATATGAGGTATGGTTGGAATATATTGGGATCTGGTGAAAATTCCAGACCTTACTGACTATTTTTATTTTGATGCCTAGTACAATGCTTTGCACCTAACAAGTTGAGTCAGAGAATGTATAAATACAGCCAGTCTCATTGTTCATGGCAGTTATGGTCTATAAAGTCACCTCTAACATTGAATTAGTGAATCCTGGACAGTTGCTCCTAGAGGAAGTACAGGGTTAGGTTCCTGTGAGCTTCTGGTCACGTTGTTTTGGTCTACCTATTTGATCAAACAATACGTAATCTTGTTTTAAATGTGTTTTTATTTAAAGACACCTTATTTGATATGTATTGTTGATTCTCTGTGTCGAACTCATGGCCAGCAACACGGTAACTCATGGCAGAGCCAAGCTTATCCATCATGTGTACGTTCTCCAGGAGGCACATCGCAGCCATCCTGTACTTAGGAGCACTAGACAGCACTTCACCACTACACTTGGGGCCATCTTAAGCAGTAGAATCACCAACAAAACCTAGAAAAATGTGAAAAACATGACACTGAGTAGACATGGAAAGGACACTTGTTTAAAGTCTGAGCTGAAATCGGAAGGCAGCGGGTCACCTCGTTCCATTTCTGCAGGGAAAAGGTGCCAGAAGACTCACGTGTTTGGCTGCCCTCTGTATGTCTGTGAGCGACCACGAGTATGGGTTTGGGGTTAGAAATAAATTTTAGCAATAGGCTAAATCACAAATGTGGAATCTGGGGACAATGAGGATCAGCTGTGTGTACGCGTGTGTGAATTTTACCTTGCAGTACTTAAGGGCAAGGATTGGCACGTGAAGGTCCCAGTCATTATAAAATGAATTCTTCTCTGAGTGGCCACACATCTGATTAGTACAAAATCCCATTTGCTTATTTTTAAAGTGTTGATTTGTGTGTGCTGTGAGGAAAATCCAGTGCCTGCCTTAGGATCTGTTGGTCACCATATTGCTATTGTACCTTTAGTCACCTGATACTGGTGCCAAGTGCTGGTATTTCAGCATCACTCAGGCCTGTATTCCAGGAGGATGCAGAGCTGGAGGGTGGGGGCTCAGTAGTCAGCAAAATCGGCCCTGTCACACCCACTGAAAAGGTCACTGATGCCCTTGAGGCCAGCGTGGGACATGGAGTGCAGTCTCCCTCACAGCATCCTCCAAACGATCCCCCCTGGAGCACATCCTGCATGAGGCACGTTGCTGGAAAAATCCATCTCTCCTCTAGGCTGTCATCTGAGACAACCCCTGCATTTCCTACGGATCCAGTTGTCTCTCTCTCTTCACCTCAAAATCCTCAAAACTGTCTCCCTTTACCCAACTTAATGCTACTCGAGGGCCTAAGGGGCGTGGATGAGGAGGACGAAGCAGTGGGGGGGGGGGTCACTTCCTCTGCAGGGGTAGGAGTGAGGACAACTCGAATATTTGGAAATATAACACGGGCTCCTTCTACCCAGAATGAGAGTAGGAAAAGAAAACGCTTGTGTTAATTGCTTTTTGTTCTTGAGAAATCATTCTGTTATACGTAATGTAATGTTAGGAATTGCTTATTTTAACTCAGTATCATGTTTCTGTGAGTGAGCTCTCAGGTGGAAGCCCAAGTTACCACATTTTTTTCATGAAAGGAGTAAAGGTCTATGGAGCAGATTAGAAGCTTTTGGGGGCAGAGACTATAGTTTGTACTTCTTTGGGACTATTATTCATCATCTTAGGATAGTAAGAAGCAGAGCTGGTATGTGATAGCTGCATTTAGCAAGGCCCAAACCACTGTGTTTCCATTGTGGACGTGAGCATTGGACAGGGAAGTCTGCCGAGCACCTTTCTGTCTTAACTACCCATGACGCGTTGCAGAAAAGTGACACGTTCATAGTATTTTGAAGATCGCTCCCTATAAAATGGAAAATTGGATATTCAGATAGAATATGAATGATTTCACAAGTGATCTTTCCTAACTTATATCTTCTGTGAGTTTAGAGTTCATTATATATCCTGTTCTTTTAATATGGGATCCATCACAAACTGTTAAAATGCTAGGCAAGTCGAAGAACGTGTTCTGAATCTGATAGGAAATTAATAATAATCATTACTTTTATTATTGAATCAGCCATGTGGTCCAATTTTATGTTTCTGAATATGTCACTAAAACTATGAGCCTCAGCACCTTCATCTGAGAGGTGGGATTAATATTATGTACCTCACAGAGTGATTGTGATGATAAATAAGCTATTATACCTGAAATCTCATGGCAAGTTATAAAGTAGCATTTAAATATGGGGAATCACTATAAATGGAATACTCTCTATTTTAGTTTTTATCCAAACTCAAGTCACTGACCAAGACCCACGTAAAGTCCAGCTTTCTCCAGGGAGCTTCTCCTGGCCACTCCAGCCAGTGGCTGTCTTTTTCTCCTCTGCATTCCAGCCACATGTGCTGTAAACTACCCACTCTGGTCCTCACATACTTGGCTTTCATTTCTTTAATGTGCTTTGTGTATACATTAATCCTTAAAATTAGAATCTGGTAGAAAGAAATGCTGTCTCCTGTAGTGTAGCACTCCACATGCAGTAGGTTCTGGTGCTTATTGAATGGACGGATGGTTGGATGGACGGATGGATGGATGGATGGATGGATGGATATGTTGTTTTTGTGATTTTTCTGTTCAGCCAGGTGGTTTAGCTTGACTAGAAGTAACCCCGATGTTAGAGCCTGATAATTCCCTTTTCTTTACTATCCAAATGAAATGGCCCAAGCCTCTACCCTCTGTCCAGTGGCAAGTCCTCCACCTTCTCCCTAATACCTCTGGGGGTTCCCAAGGGAAGGCTTATGCTCTCTGGGTCAGTCTCTGTGTAGCCTGCCTCCAAACTAGCTCTCTAAGCTCCCAATGGCCAACATTTATTTCTTCACTGCTTTGACCCAGACCGAACGCTGCCATTCAGTCCCACACCCCTAACACGTAGCTAGGTTCATAGTTATGGTAGCAGATTGTTACTGAAGCTTTCAAGTCAGAAGAAGGTGGTTTTGCCACAGACAGAATGAGAAACAATTCACAATTGAATATTAATCACCACCGTTCTTGAAGATCCATTTACCTGACTTCCACATGGGCTGTCTTTCCTCTTCAAGCTCCTTGCCAGCCTTTTGCCAAGTTGCTCAGCCCTCTCTAACCAACAGTGAGGCAGCAGGGACCAGTTCCCAAATTCCAGTTAATGTTGTAGGCAGTGCGGTTTAGCTTTCTGTCTTTTTCATCCTGCCTCTTAAGACAGTGGGGGCATCATTTGCACAAAGGTGGCCCCCTCGGGATATTTCCGCAAACAAAATGCTGTCTCTTCTGAGGTGAATAATTCCACTTCTCTGCCAGGTGAAAGTAATGGAATGTCAGTGTTTTAAAATGAAGTTGTCATTTTAAAAGTTCTTTAACTTGAGATTTCCAGGATGGTGAGCGATAAACATGTTCTCTCAGTAGCTTTCTCTCTGGTAATCCAACACCCCAAGGACCATTTATTTCATCCATCTCCAGAAGCCAAAAAATTATAATAATTTCTCATCTCAGAATGCTGAGTTTAATGGACATTAATGACGACATAAGGTCTGGTCGGTCTTAAACATATTCAGTCAGTTATTAATGCATACCAGACACTTGAGTGCATTATTTTTTTTCCACATCATAAACATTGATTACAGGAAAAGCTTGTCTTATTTCCATACGTTAAGTTCACCAGCCACCCTCCATCTGTTTTTAAAAAAGGAAAAATGTTGTTTCACTTTAGGGCTTTAGGACAAGAAGTTCAACAATGTATATGCTGGCATGTTAGGTTTTCAGGCTGAAACTACACATTTCTTTCCATTTTCTGCTTTCTTCATAGGCCAGCTCCTGCTTTGCATATGAGGTTTTGCCTTGTAACTAAGCCCACGATCCTCTTCCCTAAAATTACACGTCCTCTCTGCCTATACACATTATGACCCTTTCATTCCAGTGTACACAATGCCCACCACAAGTGATATCCTGGCTCCACAAAGAAACCATAGAGTCTTCATTGGCAGGAAGCATGTTTGATGTTTATTATTAATTCATCTTGGTACCTAGCATAGAGCTGAGCACGATAGAGCGTACTCAATAAATTCTGTTCAACATCTAAGGGAAATGAAGAATTGCTGAAAGCATTTTTATCATGAGAGTGAAATATAGAAACTGAAGGAAGGATGAAATTTCATCTTCCCTGCTATGCCAAGCAGAGCATTTTATTAACCTGGTCGTTAGTCAACGAACATCGAGCCCCAGTTGTCTGTGCGAAGCTGTGGGAGAGACACATGCACGCTAAGGTATGGTGTCGCTCTTATGATTGCTCTTTTCCTTTTGCTGCATTGGACAGCCATCCAATTGTAACATCATGGGAAACAAAGGGAAAACAAGGAAGCAGCATTCAGTAAAACACCTAGCAATTGCTAGTCCTTTGAAGGCTGAAAAGAATTTGTCTCCACAAAGACATTTAAATCTAGTCCAATTGTTAGACAAACACACCTTACAATGCAGCCCTTTTGTGACCATGTCTTTTTTTAAAGGTGCATTATGTCATTTATTTATTAAATTACATTTTACATACAATATTGTAAGAGTTTCAGGTGTATGGCACAGTGATGAGTCATTTATGTAACTTACTAAATCTGCCTTGCAATACGTCGGTTCCCTCTAACATAAAACGGTGCATTTTAAAAGCAAAGACAGTAGGTGTTGAACTTTCTGTCTTGGTCAGCTCTCCAGTAGCGTATGCGATGAGCACATAACTGTCCTGACCCAGTTTCTACTGGGAGATGGTAATGAGAAGGCTGGGTTTTCTTTTCTGAAATTGTCACCGCCACTGTCAGAAACAAAAATATGGTTTCCTCTTACAAGTGATTATTTTAAAATGCAAAAGTCAAGCCAACCATTAGCATCCTACCGGCTTGTCAGTACTAATGGTCGTGAGGATTGGTGACCCTGGCTGTTTTTTGGGAAATATTTTCAAGGGTCGCCTGGAACTTGTGAGGTTAGAAACAAGTTAAGAAGTAATCTTATATGGCTAGAAAACCAGCTTGGAATCTTCCTGGAAAAATAAGCAAACTCGAAGGCCATTGCTATAAAATTTCCAAAGCACTCCACTACAGTATTGCAATCATAAGGAAGCTCCCTGGTACAAGGGTAACCTGAAACATTGGTTCTGTCCAACTCTTTGGTAATTAATCACAGCCAGCTATGTTGAGTGTTACTGGGGCTGCCTTTAGTTGTGTTATTAATCTCTTGCTCTATGAAACATTGGCAGGAAATTAATGTACTTCATATGTAATGAAGGAAACCATTATACCAGCCTATCTAAGGGTCTTTCCCCATTGCCTTCCTGTCAGCTAAGAACTAGATGATACAGACAATGCCAAGGTTTTCTGGGCACTGGCAAAGTCAAGTTTGCTTCTATGCAAACACCTTGGCCTCACTTAGGTCTTAGCCAGTCAGGGGAACAGTAACCAAAGTGTCTCATTTGCTAACTTCTGTGCTCATTTGGTTTATTTTGAACACTTTATTAGCAGTAAAGCGTGTTATCACCTCTTCATTTATCTTCCACATCCAGAAGGTCCGTCTCAAAGACTGATCTAATTCCAGAAACTGTGGAAGCATCGCTCGGCAGCTCCGCCCTCGCCGTTGTTCGGTATTCTAACCCAGTGGCTTGTGACAGGGCTGTGTTTCCCAACGCAGACGCTCCCAATGCTGTTTCCTCTGCGTGTGTGTGGGGAAGCCATGCTGACAATATTTCTACTCATCTTTTAAGAACTTACTGAAAGGTGATTATGGAGCATATGGCTGTTAAGTTTGACTCTCGCGCAGTGGGGAGTAGTGTGGGGTGGAGACCTTGGCCGTGAGCACTCAGGAAGCTGGAGCAGCACCACCAGAAAGAGCCAGGAGGCCAGTGGGCCGGATGTGCACAGCTCCCTGGGGGTCGAGGGGAGGCCAGAGCAGCTTAAATGGTCAAAGAATCAAATGTAAAGTGAGCTGCAAGGGTCAGATCTGGATGGAAGCCCAAATTCTGAGTCTCCGCATCCGTCCGGGGATAAACTTGGCTTCTAATCAGGGCTGACAATTAGGCCATACAGTTAATATTTTTACAGCTGTTTTATTAATAACACATACAGTGCATCCAGCCAGGATTTGTTGGAGACACCTCAGGAAAACGAATGATGTAAATAACAGATGGATGTAGAATATTCCTACAAACAGGCATAAAGATATTCCCTTCTTGTTTAAAAAGAATTTAAATAGACAGATTGTAGATAAACAGGCAGACAGAAAGGGGGAGAGAGAGAGGATTTATGACATTTGAGGTAGTGGCTGCATGCGTTCACGTGGTGGGTAACATGGACATAAACACACATGCTCTGTCCATGAAGAGAGAGACTCAAAGCCGTGGCTTCCAGAAAAAATCAATTCCGTGGTGCAGGGGGCTGCATGCTGGAGTGTGGGGGCCATCTGACACAGGTGTGCTGATGTGGCTCCTCTGATCCCTCCTCTGACACATGGCAAAGGTCCCGAGATGGCTCTCCCAGCTTGCCCAGTCATGCCCCAGCCCAGTGTTGACCCTCAGGGTGCCCTGGGGCCATCTGTCCTTTCCTCTCTATATATCTATCCATCTCCCATTCAAATACCCAATGCCCTCTTTCCAATTTTACACCAAATCTGGGAGCAGTGATATTTCCATCGGAAAAGAGAAATAAAATATTCAAGATCTTCATGTCTTTTGTTTTCACTCCTACTATTTTTTCGTACTGCTTTCTCATGTGCCTGCTGCACTGTGCTCCTACCATACTTTGCAACCAGATGGCTCAGGAATGAAGAACAAAGGCCACTGAAAAGTGGGTGGGGAGAAAAGGCAACAGAAGCAGCAAGCAGAAAGTCAAGGCGGAATCAGAGATCGGAGCAAAGCTCAAATGCCTTAGTCACTGATAACTTTTGGTTGAATTATGAACCTAGATCAGGTACTCTTCTTAGCAGTTCTTTATGTGGTGTGTGTGTGTGTGTGTGTGTGTGTGTGTGTGTGTGTGCTGTGGTGTGTCTGTGCCACACACATACTCATCCCCAGTCATTTATCTCATGGACAGGGATTAAAGCCAGAATCCTCTCCTCTTAGGTTCATCTCCATGTTTCCTGACACACGTCAAAAGCAGTGCAAAGTGACAAGTGCTGAGCACAGATGTGGGCACAGAGGGTGAAACCTTGCACCCTCGGAGAGTTCTGGGAGAGTTAGAAGGGCCCAGGAGTTGTGAGACCTGCCCTTTCACAGCTGGGTAACCTTGGTCGAGTTACCTCCCTTTTCTCACTCTTAATTTCCTTCTCAGAAGACATTACCTCAGAGGGATATTGTGAGTGTCAAATGGGCTAAAACCCATTATAGTTTGGAAAGCAATTTATGAAAGTATTATGGTCATCCCAAAAGTTTGCAAATTCTCTCAAAACTGCGAAGGTGGCCGAGAGTTGTCTTTAGTGCTTTCCTGTGACCTTCTGCACTCTGAGTTTTGTTCTGCACTTAGACCTCCTACCTAAATCCATCCCTGCACTGTCGAGCGTTCTCCTGATCCTCAGTTGAACTCACTTTTTGTGTACCACTGGAATTTTGTTAGATTTATAGGATGACCTAATTATCACTTACACTCTTAACTACTTTGTAGGTGCACCATTTTTCATCAGGAATTTCTGTCGATACAATACCTTAAAGAAAAAGAAGTGGCTATCTCATGGTGAAATTTCATGCCAGTTGATTTAAAAAGAGAATATTTATTACTCTCCTAGTCAGGGCTACACAGAGAAACTTATTCTAACTCCTTGTAAGGCCTGGTCATTATCTATGCATTTGTGGGGTTATGAGTAGGAAAGAAGGAAGGTTCTATGTTAAGTATGTAAGTGCTTCTACCAAAGCTTTATTTGTCCCATCAGACCCTCCAAGTGGGCTAAAGTTTCCTTTTAATTGCAGTGTACAAAGTTATAGAGCCTCAGACAGGATGGGTACCCTTACAGGATGCAAGGCTTGATATTTGCATCCCATATGAAACCATGTCCACACCTCTTGCCTTCTCTGATACCAAGGGGACTCTGGGGACCATGAGGAGAATTTGGTTTCTAGATGTGTAAAATGAGATGCAGAGATAAAGCAGTGCATGTCCTTGTCTTTCCCATCCAGGCACATTTTGGAAGTGCATGGTGCACCCTCCCTCGTCCAGGGGAAGGAGAGTGGTCAGGCATGATCCCTCACCTGGGAATCCACGCCAAGACTTGCACTCCCCTGTACTGCGGGCCTCCTTGCTCACTGATGCTCTGAATCTCATAGGTCTGGCAGCCAATTGTAGGACACATGAAGAAGGACTTGTGAGTCAGCCCACAAGTTTCAAATCTTGGCTCTCCTGACAGCTATATGTTCTGAACCTCTCCAAGATTGCTTAATTACCTTAGTCCTTAGAAAACGGCACCATGATTACCTAACACATGGGGTTGTTGGGAGCGTTCAATGAGATGATGCATGGAAAGCAATTAACACAGTGCCTGGAAACCTAGCAAGTGCTAAAAATGCTGCATTTAGTATTATTGTTAGGTGCTTGGTGAGCACACCCCTGCCATCTCCTGGATCAGAGAATATTAGAGTTGGAAGAAACTTAGAAGAGTGGTTACAAATCTTTTGACCAAAATCCCTAGGACGAATGCATTTTACTGTATCACCTAGTCCAAAAAAATAAATAAATAAAAATTACTTTCCGGGAAAATGGAATAATTTGAACATTTTTCAAAAATTGTTAAAAACTGGACCTAGTTTGTGACAGCTCCTGACATCTGCCTCTCTATATCGTTTCTTTCTTTTTTTTTAATAAGCATATTGTAGGGGAGCAAAACAATTTCAATATGCATACTGCTGAAACAGAAATTTCAGGAAAAAAGATGTAGACTTACTACCTGCAACACACGGATATTTTCTCTTCTGTGTGTTTTCTTTCTAAATGTTGGTTCCGACCCAATACGTGGTTTTCAACGCCTGATGGGTCACTGCTAAGGGGTTTGAAAAGACGTATAGAGATAAAGTCCTTCTATTTACAGATGAAAAAGTTATTGTGGTTTGTCCAATATCACTCATTTGACGGGGGCAGAACTGGGTGGTGAACCCAGGTCGCTTGGCTTCAAATCCCGCGAGACTTAGTCACTGCTGGGTGAGGCTGCAGTCCCGCCGGTGAGCACGGGTTGTCGCCATTCGCTGCCACTCAGAGCAGCCGAGTGTGTCCCTCCAAAACTACCTGACGACTGACTCCCCGAACCTCAAGAACGATCCGTTCTCCCCATTGCACTGGCAACCACAGTTGCAAAGTTATGAATGTTTAAAAAAAATGTGTATAGATTTGAAAACGGGGGTTTGTGATTGCTTCTGTGGTTTGCCTCTTCGTATCATCTCATTTGTCAAAATATAATCAACACTTTGCAGAGGAGCAACGTGATTGGTCACACACGCGTGGCCCAGATTTGTGTTACGTGTGTGCGCAACGCAGCGTAACTCAGAACACGTCCGAGCTCAGCGCGTCCCGTCGTCCCTGACGCTGTGGTCCAGACGAAAGCGGAGCTCGGGAGCGTCCCCGCGGCCACCTCACTCACCGGCCTCCGACCGCGGTGCCTGGGGTCGGACTCCGGCCCCAGTTCTCCGCCACCACGGCCCACGGCCGGAAGCTGCTGGCGCAGGCTCCCACAAGAGGGCTGGATCTGCAGTCCATTGGCGTCGGAGGCTTTGCCCAACTTGGGCCCCTGAAGGAAGCAGCAGCCGCTTTCAGAAGCCAGAGGTGGTAATGGTGTCTGCGGGCCAACCCCACCCCACAAAGGGCTGCAGGAGAGTTTGTCTTGGGCCCACTTCTAAAGCAGGTGGTGATTGATTGGCTTGTGTCTTTTCCTCCAGGACTTGCTTCTTCCTGTGGACCAGACAAGCCCATTGTTCATCGGAACTTCAGTACCCTTTGGGTTTCCTTTTTGTCCTAAATCCTTTGCTAGTCTTTCTCCATAGACATCAGTGATCATCTTTTTTTACTTTGGATCGTTCAGTTCTTGGTGGTCTAGAATGCTGAAATACTAAAAGAACCTTCCACCAACTCATGCGTCTCATGTCAACACCACAGTGTGTACCTAATAAGATCTGGTTAACTTGCAGTTACTGTCTTTGCTTTGACTTTCCTATGAAGAAGAAATAAATAGGTGGAGAATATTTTGTGAAAATGCCAACAGACCTGTAAGTTGCAACAAGCTGGTTCTTAAGAGAAGTGAAGAAAAGGAAGCAGCCAGATTGTAGAATCAGTGTCAGCAACCACCTGGGTGGTTTGCACCCCAAATTTGCTTGCTTCTGAAATCTGCAACAAGAACTAACTGCATATTCATTCATTAAATCATTTACTCCTCTGTACATTTCTTTATCAGACATTTCATTTAAGAGTGAAGTTTAGGCCTTCATCCTCTTCCTCACTAGACTAAGGTTTACGCTGACGAAATGGATCGTAATATTGGACTAGTATTTCCAGTTCAGGTGGGGATAGCTACATGCTTTTGCCACAGAGTGAAGGCCCAGAAATCCTAGTCCTGTGCTCACAGTGTCTTGTGAGTTGTCTATAGGGAATCGTCATGACAGATTCTTTATCTCATATTACAAGGGAAGGTTTTGTACTGGTGGCTGCAAGCCCAATGTTGCTGTGCCCATACATCTCCAAAACAGATTGAAAATGAAGAAAACAGGAATTCAGTTATGATTATAATACCTAGAATGTTCTTTTTAAACCATGATTCAGACCTGAGACATTGAGTCGCATAAATATAGCCAAATTGGTTTAACAGTGTATTTTCCCTAACTTGGTACCTGGTTGGTTATCTTAATTCATAGCTACAATTACCATATTTTGCCGTATATAATGTCCACCCATGTTTTTGGCCCAAACTTTCAGGGGAAAATTTTTTTTCATTTAATTTTTTAATTCAAGTTTTTATTTGTTTATATTTAGGTACCTGTTTTTTGTATTATAAAGAAATTTTAGCATTTATTTTTTAACATGTCATGGTACAAGAAATTTTATGTAATCAGTAATTATAAGAACAGATACAAGGTACAAGACATTTAATGTATAAGATTTTTTTTATATAAAAAACCCAATTATTGTATTCCAGGGTATTATTTTGCATATGGATGTTGTTATTGATTTCTAGAGTTACACTTAACTCACAAGCATAAATAAAAAAATTAAAAATGTTTATATAGATACAGAATTAGTACCACCCATCTACAATGTGCATCCTTATTTTTCCCTCACAGGTTTGGGCAAAAAAAGTGTGCATTACATATGGCAAAATACGGTATGTCAATACAGACACCATGTGAATAGTCTGGACAACACACGTCCTTCACGTATAACTGAACTCCTTCCTCATTCCTCGCTCACTGTGTGGTGGTGAAGTTACAGTCTCTCACTCCAAGTCTAGCCTCCTACGATCTGTTCTGGGATGCCAGGACAAACACCCTGCAAAGCACATTTTCCCTTTGCTTCCGGTTAGGTTCAGCCATTAAGACGCAGTGCAGGCAAGGAAGTCAGAAGTCTAGGAGAAGGGACGTCTTCCGTCTGGATACATGTTGTTCCCAACAGCGTTGTCCCAGCAATGGCACCTGACTCCTGTGCCTGTCAGCACTCTCAGGACCAGCTTCATCACCCCTCTCCCCAACTCCTCGGGAACTGCTGCATCCAGGCAGCTCCCTTACCCAAAGGCCCATGTCCAACCTCCATGGACCCCCTCATTTGAACTACCAGGTCTCTGGCAGTGTAGTTTTTTGTGCTTTCGTACTCCAAATTCCCTTGTTAAATTTCATTTAAGGTACCTAATATGGTTTCTGTTTTCCTCATGGACCCTGATTGTACAGTACTTGCTCTAGGAGTGGTCCCAAAAAAGAGGATCCCCAAGACAGGGTTATGGGATTGACCTGGCTCTATCCCTGGGCTGGAATGCAGAGATCTGTGAATGGAAATACAATGCTGCTATTTCATGGCATGCAGCGACACCTTGATTTCTTGTGGCTAATTGTGATAAAGCTCCTATTAAGCCAGTGTCTTAGGAGACCAAATGCATGCTTACTTTGGCCTTTATGGTAGCAGAGTGATGGTGGTGATGACAGTGGATGATTATTTCAAGGACAGTGGGGTGTGATGACTGCGTTGAGTGAGTTGGGGGACTTACAGAAGGACAATGGCAAATTCATACCTTTAAACTCTTAGCACAAATTAGTCAGAAAACTCGACAACTCATTCTATGGTTGTCCCCAGACATTCACTTCTCATAACCACAGAGCAGAATTCATTGAAAATCAGACTCAGAATTTAGTTGTGTTGATTGCAAAATTACATAGACTCACCAAACCTCTTCTGTCAGGGCATTAACTGGGAAGCAGTGGGACCCTGATGTTTGGGATGGGACATCTGAGTCCATTGAGCCAAACCTGAGAATCTTGAATCCTCTGAGCCTCCCTTTCCAGCAGAAGCAGCTACCCTCTTGGATTTGAGAAGAGCAGCTTCCCTTTGCTTGAAGATCCAAGAATACCTTGCAAGAGAATGTCTATTTGCAAGATCTACCTCAACTAGCACTTACTGTCCCTAGACCTATAAGTAGAATAATCTCAGCAAGCTCCAAGGGGACAAATGATCTGGGAGGAGAGAGCTTATACTCAAAGAAAGTAAGGTTTCATTCATTGATGACAAAACCTAGTATATGTGTAGGAATGATCGCTAAAGGTGTTAGACCAAAGATGATAAATATAACGTTGGATTGAGCTGAATTTATTGATTTGATGCACTTAACAGAGGCTCTGGATTTGCTATAATTACTCACTTTCCTCTTACTTCTCACTCACCTTCAAGTCTCCCCAATTATCACCTCCATCTTGTCTGGTTTCTCAACTCACCGAAGACAATGAACACTTCTTTTGCTCTACCTTCCCTGTTTTCCGTCTCACTTATCTGGTTGTTTTTCTCCTCCTCCTCCTCCATCTCCTCCCTCTCCTTCTTCTCTCAAAAGAGAAAATTTGTAAGAATTGTGCCAGTGTGGGACCTATGTCAAGGGAAACATTTCATTAATTTTGAAGGAAGTTAAATAAAAACAAGAGTTCATGCTCTCAAGTTCCAAGTGTATTCATGTATCCTAAACTCCCCTTCTGGTTTTCCCCCACAGTTTTCATTCACTTATTATCATCTAGTGAGGATCTTAGGTATAAGATCTTTCACAAATAAGGCACCTGAGGCCTAGAAATGTTAAATCACCTTCCTGGTGCTATTTCTGTTTCCCTCTGTGGTATTTGTCCTCTACTATATATCCTTACAAGTTGTAATACATTGTACATCCACCAGGGATTTTGTTTCTAATTGTATGTTTTTATTTATATTTTTCCTTAATAACATGGAATAGACTCAGAATTTTATAGTAAATTCTTATGGAATAATTCATTCAAAGTGGCAAATAACCAACTTCAAAGAGAATTTGAAATAGAACCCAATTTAAGTTGATCATTGGATAATCCTACAAATAATAATTGAGGAAGGAAACCAGTAATTAGACTAAATGGTTAAAATCACAGATTCTGGGGCCAAACTGCCTGGGTTCCAATACAAGCTCTGCCACTTCCTAGCTGTGAGACTTTGGGCAAAATCTAAAGAATCTCTCTGAGCCTGCATCTCTTCTTTCATAAAATAGTATCTGTCTCATGGTGGTGATGTGGAAATTAAATGAGCTAATAGATGTAAAAGACAGAACTGTACTTGGCACATAGTAAGCTATGTATGTGTAAGCTTTATTATTAATAGCCTTCTGAGGGCATTTTTTAAATCCTGATTTTATAGCTAAGAGACTAAAACTTAGGGGTATCAACTAACATGCTCCACAGCATAGCTGGTAAATGAAAGAGCTGAGACTTAAAACCACACTCATTAGAGTCTAAAACTCTATGTCCTGCCAGTTGTTCCATGTGGCTTCCCTTTTAATAATCAAACATACAGAAATAGATGCACCACATCATAGACTCCACAGATTAAGTAACGTCCAATACATAAGCGTTTCATTCACATGAGTGGCTTCTTTTTTTTGAATTTGAAAAGCAGTTTTTAATTGTTAAGAGTATAAAGGGGGTTAAACCACTTTGGGGGAAAATGATTGCATATGGAAGAAAAGGAAAAGAAAGTGGACAAACGTGACCTTTCTACTAGGATAATCCTCAAAAATGGGCCACAAGGCTTCCTGAAGGAATCACATGAATTTTGACTTCTACACTCAGAGACAGTCTTTTGTTGATACCCCAATCTCTACCATTCATCTCATGTTTTGGGGAAAAAAGAAAAAAACCTCGCCATTCCTCCTAATTTATAACTTATTACACAAAAAAGAAGCTTTTCAATGTTATGAATTTTTAATTTTTTTTCATTTAGCTGATTCTCTCACTGAGGAAAGTGACTGCCAAAGAACAGTGCTTCGTATGAGCAATAAACATCAACAATCTCTGCTGCATTAATAATTTAAACACAAACAGTCAAACAAAACGATCTGGCAGGTCCCACAGGTGAATCATGTGGAGTTTCAAAGATGCTGGTATGTTTAAAAACAGGCAGCTTTCAAATGAAAATTGTATCCCAAGTGTGCTCAAAGATGTGTTAGAGAGGCCACTGATCTTACTGTTTTCACCAAGGTTCATCCCCACCCAAGCCCTGTATCATCCATGGGATCAAGTTTAAGGCCCTCTGTAAAGTGGCTGTCATCCCATTTACCCTGAACTGATATTCAGTGTGGACTTCTGATTGGCTGGGCATCCATTTTGGTTGGTCAGTTTCTGTACCTTTTTAAAAAATTATTTAAAAGAAATTACCGCTATATTAGTTTTCTATTGCTGCCGTACAACGTTGTCACAAGTTTAGTGGCCTGAAACAACACAAATTTATTATCTTATAGTTCTATAGGTTAGTAATCCAACACAGATTTCTCTGGGCTAAAACCATGTTTTGGCAGAGCTAAACTACATTTTAGAGGCTATAATAAAGAATCCATTTTTGATTTTCTAGAAGGTGCCCACATTCCTTGGCTTGTGACACCATTCCTCCACCTTCAAAGCCAGCAACAATGGGTGGAGTCCTTCCACATCATATCATTCCAAACTTCTTTCTCTGCCTTTGTGAATGCAATAGGTCCACCCACATAGTCCAGGAAAATGCTCCTATTTTAAGGTCAGCTGGTTAGCAAACCCAATTTCATCAGCAATCCTAATTCACCTTTGCCATATATTCTAACATTCACAGATTGTCGAGATTAGCACATGGACATCTTTGGAGGCCCTTATTCTGCCTACCACCGCCATTCGTGCAATTATCCCAACATATTTTCTACTGCTCACCCAAACCAAACATACCCTTTGCTGAAATCAAGCTGAGCTCCTACTTGACCCTCAAGGTAAATGAGCTTTCCCATCTCTGTGCTTTTCCCTATTTATTTATTTATTTATTCACCTAAACCCACATCTTATATCTACTAACTATAAAAGAGAAACAGTAATGAGGTTATGCAGATGAAGTGCTAAGGGAAAGTTACATCTATGTCATTTGGATACCAGTGACTTTTGAGAAGATCAGAATTAGGGAAGTCCACTTTTAAGATGGTTATTCATTTAACTAGGCACTGTGCTAGAGGCCAGGAGGGAGCAGAAGAAAGAACATCTATTGTTTAATAGGGTAGACCACTATTTGGGCAAATGACTCCAGTATAATGTGACACTTGGGCAAATGACTCCAGTGCAATGTGAGAAACCCTGAAATAGAACTCCTTATTCTGTGCAGAAAGAACTCAGAGGGACCCATGATCCAGGGGATGAGAAGAAAGAGGGGATTGGGGAAATTTCTCCAAGAGAAGGTAGGTCTTAAAGAATACAAAGAAAATGGTCACAGTCTAAAAGGCAATCATAATGAAATGCATTTAAATGAAAGGGAACCCAGTATTTTTAGGGAGCTGTGAGCAGCGAGCTATGACTGAAGTATGTAAGTCATTATAAGAATTTGGGGATGAGAATGACAGGCGATAGGACTAAGAACTTAGATCAGAGCCAGCTTTTAAAGGATTGTGAGTGCCATACTAAGACATCTGCTTCTTCAGCTGCAAGCAGTGAAGAGACTCTGGGTATGTTCAAAGCCTGTGTACTAATGGTAGGATCTTATTTGCTTGGGGGACACTGTAAGGGTGGGACTGGAGTTGGGATGACTCCTGGTTTTCTAATTTAGGGAGCTGGGCAAAGGAGGTGTCCTTTCACGTAGGATTGGATTCTAGGAGGAGGAACAGATTTGAGAGGAAATAAAATGAGTTTGGTTTGGTGACTTCATCATGTCAATATCCAACCAACACTTGAAAAGCTAGGGGAGAGCCCAGGAGGCATCAATACAGGGGAACGAGAACTCCCAATGATTGAGAAGGTTAGAGATGAAATAGTGGATGAGATCATCCAAACAGAGTATATAAAACGAGAAGAGGGATAACAACAGACACTTTGGAGGCTCTGACATTTAAAGATGGTTGAAGGAAGATAAAGCCTGGCAAGAAGGCTAGAAGGAATTACAGGGTTAAGAGAGATACAAAAGGATGATTGTACTACATCAAGAGAAGAGGAAGCGTCAGGGAAAGTTGCTGCACACCCTCAATCAAGAGGGAAACTCAGTATTTTCCATAGGATTTGGCTATTAGGAGGTTACTGGTGACCCTCCTGGTTCAAGCTGGTATTGATTGCCTGGTCAAGTCAGAGTCAGGTACTTGAGTGTAAAGGGCAGTTGAAGAATTAGGGGCAAGGAGAGTATTCTACTGGGAATGAAGGGGAGAGCTAGGTGGTGGATCGATGGTGAGGAATAGTGTTTTTAGTGTACGAGAGGCAGAGAAAGAAATGGAGAACAGCAGACGGAATGTGGATGAAGAGGGGGAATTAATGTCCCCGAGGGAAGGGACAGGTAAAGGCTCAGGTGGAATGTGGGTCTGGAAGAGGTGTTGCAACTCTTCCCCTGAGACAGGGACTACATTTGGTTTCCCCAATGTTCTTTTTTCCTTTTGCTTTTTCTTAACTTCACTGCCCCTTTAAACAGAGACGGATTTATCTCAGCCCTAACGTGGAGATGGCGACTGAACTCACATATGCAAGGCACCTGGCAATGTGCTGCTTATGTAACAAAAACTCGAATAACCTTCTGTCTTTCTCTGCTTTTCTTCCTTCTTGGGGCAGGATCCCTCTTCCTTCCCATATTCCTTTTGCTTGTGAGGGAGATAAAATGCCCCGGGACCGAATTGCCAAGATTGACCTAACCAGTCACCATGGCACGTCAGCGCTAAGACAGGCTGTGAGAGACGGTTGGCTGCAGCGCCTAAGTTTCATCTTAGGACAGTGGCTTTCCTATTGGAAACATCCTCACCACGGACTGCACAGAGTTAGCGGCACAGATGCTCTCCATCGTTCTTCCCCATCCTACTGTTTAGGGTCAGAAGTGCGGGTGGGTCATGAAGCTTTGGCCAGAAAGGGCTGAGGTGAGTAGCAGGCCAGCCGCTCTCAGATAAACAAGGAACATAATTCCGACGGGGTCTGTTCTCCTTCCCTTGCTCCAGCCCCAGGTGATGGGTCACAATGGAAGAAAATAGAAAATGACGTAGAAACCAAAGAACTGAGGCAAGTGGAGGCAGTAACCGCAAGTCACCAAAACCAGGATTCCCTGAAGAACCCGGGTCCGATGAGACGCTCTAGGGAAAGTCTTCCTTGTCGGATAGATTTAGAGAACATTCTGTAATACTAATGCATACAATACATGTTGGCAAGAAATACATTAATTTTTTAAAACCACGCATTTTCACAACTTATTGGATCATGGATTCTATTTTTAAAGCTACATCTCTTTTGAGCCACATTTTTTAGATGGACTGGTGGATGAGATCACTCAAAGAGAGCACATAAAATGTGAAGAGGGATAGGAACAGAAACTCTGGAGACTCTGACATTTACAGATAGTCGGAGGAAAACAAAGCCAGGCAAGAAGGCTCAGAAGCAATCAAAGGGTTAAGAGAGATACAAAAGAACAATTTTTAGAGCCACATCCAGTAAAACAGCTGTAGAGCAAGATTTGACATGCGAATGGTCATCAGTCCAAAAAACTTTTTGAATTGATCTTGGATTTGGTTTCCCATCACAGTTCAAGTACACGTTATCACAAGCAACCCCGGATCAAGCAAACCTGTAAGTGAGCTTGTTTGTTATGGATTTGAATGGATAACATTTCTATAGCATTGAAGAAAGATATTTTTAAGCCTATTTTGGGAAGAGAGTCTTAATTGGGTGTTCCGTTTGATTTGGTGTCCAAATTTATAAGTTGCCATCTTTTTCTGTTGTACTTCATCCTAAATATAGTCCATAGCATGTTTTCATAATTAATGTGCAAATAGATGTATAGTTTATAATTAATTTCAACTGGGCACAGTGAAAAACTTGAAAACCTCAGCATGGAGGCATCTTTTTTGGTAGGAGTTCAATGAAATCCCCAAATGTCCTTGTTTTTGCAATCCATAATTTGCAGATTATTAACACAATAAATCCTTGTTGTCTGTGAGAGTTGGCTTCATCCCCACGAACTCCTGTGCAGAAAGCCCACAAACTAAAACTCCAAATGGAAAAAAAAGTCCATGTGGTGTGTGTGTGCGTGTGTGTGCGTGTGTGTGTGTGTGTGTGTGTGCGCGCGTGCACGCTCATTACCTGCTTCTGAAACCATAATATCTCGGCCTTTTATAGATCTTATAACGGGCTCTGCAGGAAGCAGCTGCAGTCATTAGCCAGAGGACAGACTAAACACACATTCTGCATGGAAGGAGGCCTGCGTCAGCGTGGACCCTGATCTCAGGCACAGGAAGGAGAGCTCTCAATGACACCTTTTGTACGTGAATTTTTTAAAAAAGAAAAAAAAAAAAAACAGAAAGTCCCATATTGTGTAAGTTAAAGAGATCTGAGAAATTAGAGAGTCCAAACCTCTCTCTGCTTTCTTTGGTGTAACGTTTGATTCACTTAAGGGTCTTGCCCAAGATCACGTGTCTAGTGAGAGGCACAGCTAGGATTCGAAATACTCTGGCTTCTGGGTCTATGTCCTTTCTATTCCCCTCCATCCAGGGGCTCATTTAGGGACCCTGGAAGGGGAAAAGTCCCAGAATTTGCCAGCACCTACCCACACATTTCGTGCCACTGGGCTTCTTTCCGCAGGACCCCTACCCTGGTGACACTCAATCCAGAGTCCCCTCTCCTCACACCCTTCCAAGAAACACCAAGATGGAGACACTCGTTCCAAAACCCTACGTTGCAGTCCTGTCCAGCCTCGACCTCACTTTGAAATCATCCA
Source organism: Lyroderma lyra (assembly GCA_004026885.1). Lineage (NCBI taxonomy): Eukaryota > Metazoa > Chordata > Mammalia > Chiroptera > Megadermatidae > Lyroderma > Lyroderma lyra. The sequence continues at coordinate 122,444 of PVJL010001629.1, forward strand.
CCTCATCACAGATTCAGCGATACTGGTTGGGGTTAAAGCACTGACAAAACCAAAGGCTCCGTGGCAGACATCGTCGTCGTGTCAGGAGCTAAGGTTCACCTTCCTGGGAGCGCGTTGGTGCCAACCCACAGCCAATATCCCAGCGTCGCTGGAGGGAATGATGGCGCCCTGCATTTCAGAGAAGATTTAAAACTGGGATCCTAACTGCTCATCATCATTAAAAATCTCCAGGCAGTTTTCATAAGAGCAAGGGGGTGGTTGCCTGAGGTTTTGGCTGACAGTCAACCCCACTAATTACATTCTGTCTACTGTGTCCTCCCGCAGTTTCAATTGGATGTGTTACATTTTTTTTTTAAACTTCCTGTCCTAATCCGAATGTAGGGTTGCTATGTGTTCTTAAGCAGATGCTGCTGTTCTTCCTGGTAGGAGAGGCTTTTCAGATTCACTTTTTCCGCAGAAAGTTCTTGAGACTTTAAATAAAAATGTCCTCTAAGCGAGCCTAAGGCCCGTGTACCAAACGTTCGATGTGGTGTGTGCAGGTAACACGTTACGTGGATTGTCATTCTCACCAAGCATGGACGTGAGCAGACATGCTTCACCCCAAGGTAAGGATGTCCTACTTACAGAGTCGATGTCACAGCAATGCCCTTACCTTCCTCCTGTCTCCTCTCCACCCTGATTACAACGGTAATTTGTCACTTGAATTTCATGGACAACTCGCACATTTTGTGGCACAACTGCAATGAGAAGACCTTAAGTTAGTTTTATCTGTTCCTTTGTCTCTCTGCCTGTCTGCTGTCTTTCTGTTATCTATGAGCTATCTATCGATCTGTCTTCTATCATAGTCAAATAAACAGGAAGGGGAAGAAATGGTTAAAATCCTGATTTTTTTCTGTAGAACTTCTCTGTGAATCCACCAGATAGCTCCATCAATAGAATAGGAAGAGTTCCTGGGGGAGACGTGAGAAACAGGAGATAGGAATTTTATCCCTTCTCTTCCATGCACCTTGGCCTCCAGCTCCGTGGCCTTTCACAGGTTCTGTCACCTATCTGAGGGACACGCTCTCTAGCACTAAAGAGTAAAGAGGTACCAATGGGGATCTTCAAGGACGCTTTGACCTATAATTATATATACCTGCCCCCATGTTTGAAGAATTAATGTGAGCTTGTACAGAAACATTTTTTAAAAAACTCTAATGACAGGTATTACTGTGGTCATTTCATAACATATTTAAATATTAAATCATTCTTGTTGTACACTGGAAAAAACTTTAATGATGAATTTTCTGTTTTGATAAAGAATGTACTAAACCTTCTCAGGTACTTCAGTTAAATCAGATTTAAAAAATACTGGCTAACATTTTGAAAGGCTTACTATATACGCAACCCAGATCTCAACCCTTTATTTATATTAACCCATTGAATCGCACTAAAATCCTTGTTAATCTCACTTTAAAGATGAAGAAACAGACACTCAAAGGGTTGTTTGCCCACACTAGGAAGCAAGACAGCCAGAACTCGGTCAGGAAGTCCAACCCAGGCTCTTCCCCACCCTTGGAGAGAAGTTCTTCACAAACTTCACTTCTCCTTGAACATCCACTAATTTCCATAAGAGTAAAAAATATGGTCCCTTCCCACCTTCATCCTCAAACGAAGATTTAATAGTGAGGAAAACAAGATTGCTTCCTGGGAGTTAACCTGTAAGTCTACACATGAAGAATCAAAGCAACGATAGCTGAAGTCATTTTAAAAGACAGACGACTTCTTAACAGGCTCCCCTCAGCTCTGCATGGATCTGTTCTCTTTTGACATCATCTGCTTGCTTCTCAGCATGGCCTTGGTCAACACAGGGGGCTCCCTTACCTCATGGCTCATCTCTGTTCGCTGGATGGGGGGCCAGAAGAGAATAAGCCATCTGAAGGATAATTTACCTTAAGAAAAAAATGGGTCAGTTAGAGTGGTTTGATTGGCATGGAAACACTGATGGTGTGTCCTTGAGTCAAATATCACCAGTGCCTATGGGAGCCCGAGCCAGAAGGAGGGTTCTCTGGACCAACCTCTCCTTGACTGCTATGGTGGCATATATGTCCCTGGGGAGGAATGGAGGTCTCGGGCATCTTGGCTTGAATAGGCTGGCTTTAGGCCAGAAAGCCATCTTCCTCTGTGCTTACTCCAAGCCCCTGAAGCTTCCTTCTGCTGACTAGCTGGCCTGCCATGGCAATGCCTACAGGGCACAAGAGGCCGTCCTGCCCACGTGGTACACCTTTCAGCTGCACTTCCCGGCAAACGGGTGGTTGGCATTCCGATGGAACGTTGTCTTAGGAGCTGTGCTCATGTGAGCATGTCCTTCGAACTCCTCTCTCCTCACCCCATCAGTGTGATTACAAAGCCCATCTCCTGAGCCCCAACGCTGAGGGCCACACCCCAGCCCATGGCAAGTCCACAATGTAAATGATGCTTCTGGGGACTCCTCAAAAGTGCCTCTGGTCTCGCCTCACGACACACCTCTGTACTTGGACCCACACATACATTCCTTGCAACACCTCCATCTATGACTCCGGTAGAAAGTCACGCCAAGTGTGTTTCTGAACCCAGCAGTCTGCCTTCAGCACAACATGCTGCAGATCTCCATAAGGGATGGACCTACTCATGGAAATATGCATTTATTCCCACAGATACCTATCCATGTGTGGGTTCACATGCATGCTTCCATCTGCAAGACAAAAACAAGTACGAAATAGGAAATAACAGCAAAACTAGAAGTACAGAATTTGTGTTTATCAGGATGTGATCAATGTCAGGATGATAAGTCTGTCAGGGAGCAAAGAGTGTCTGTGAGCATCCCCACCTGCCAGGCCCGGTGTGAGGTGCGGAGCAAAATCCCACAGGCCTCCTCCTTGGCTAAACACCTCTAGAGACTTAAAATTCAGACGTCACGACACCAGTGACAAAGGGATCTTGAGAAAGACATCCTCAGTGCCTCTGAGCTGGTTCCAGTCCATTGTAAAGAAGGAAACGAATAGATGGCAATGAAAACCAGACTTGATCTATCCCAGCGATTGCATGAAGTATGTACCGAATTGGGATGGAAGAAAGACCACAACACCCCTGTTTGAGTCATGTCACATATTGTATGAAAAGAACGTGTCTTGGAGTAATTGACATTTTAAGAGTTTGCAGAAATAATTAGTCTGGATGTCACCTCTATTTAAATCAGTTTTAGTACAAATAGCTTGGTTGTCCCTTCTGAGTTAAGCGGTATTTAAGTGAGGTCTGCATATCCAGCCAGCACTGCGCTGATGGGTGGTGGGTGAGGTGCAGGGTGGGCCCTGCCTACAGCTGCTTGTGTTCTAGTAAAATGGATACATTTACATATAAGAAACAGCTAGAGAATGCAACCTCTCCATCCAGTAGGAGGTTACATTGGTGATCCCCAGTCAGGGGCAGTTTTGCCTCCCAGGGGATGTTTGGCAAAGTCTGCAGACATTTTTGGTAGTTTCAGCTGAGGGTGTGCTACTGGCATCTAGTGGGTAGAGGCCAGGGTTGCTGCTGAACATCCTATGATGCACAAGACAGCCCCCACAACAAAGAATCATCTGGTCCTAAATGACAGTACGGCAGAAGCCACTTACACAAACCCCGTTTAGTTCCCAGGGAGGGCGACCTGAGATGACACTTCAGTCCTGGGGGGGACTGAAACTGTCAGAAGACTTGGATGGGCCAAGAATTCTTGCTTCACTACCAGAATCGTCAGCTGCTCCCTAACGTGCTGCACTCCACTGTCAGCTGAACGTCCTCGTCCCGCTGTGTGGTGTTAGGCACACGTCAAGGTTTAACGAACATTTAATTAAGCACTTATTATGTGCCAAGACCTTACAAGCTCTTTACAGCTTTTAAATCATTCAATCCTTGTAACAATCTATAAAGCAGGTCTTATTGCTATTTCCATTTTAAAGATGAGGAAACTGAGGCACAGGAGGCTAAGTAATTTTTTTCCTACACCACACGACTGCTAGATGGTGGGGCTGGACTTTACATCCAGGTGGTTTAGCGTCAGTCACTATGCCATAAGGCCTCCCTGTCAGATGACCTCTGTCAGGCAGTGGTGATCAGATTTCTTTCACAGTAAAGTCTGTGCTCTCAGAAACCAGCCACAGAGGCACCCAGGCAGACAGGAAAGCACGTAGGACGTCCCGAACTGCCCTCTTCCAGCTCCAGAGTACCTACCTCCCTGACAATTCCCAGGTAGGCTGGTGTGTGGGGTGTGTGGTGTGGGGCGTGTGATGCGGTGCACACGTGTGTGTGTGTGTGTGTGTGAGAGTGTGTGTGCGTGCGCGTGTGCGTTTGTGTGCGCGTGCGTGCGTGTGTGCGTGCGTGCGTGTGTGTGTGAGAGTGTGTGTGCACGCGTGTGCGTTTGTGTGTGTGCGTGCGTGCGTGCGCGTGTGCGTGTGCGTGCGTGTGTGTGCATGTGTGTGTGTGCGTGTGTGAGTGTGTGTGCGTGCGTGCGTGCGTGCATGTGTGTGTGCGTGTGTGTGTGTGCATGTGTGTGCGTGCGCGCGTGTGTGTGTGTATTTGGTGAGGGGGAGAGGAGTTCTTCCCGTTTATTATTGACCAAAATTCTTGATAAGAGAAACTGAACTGTCACATTTAGAATCATAAAGCTTGAAGTACTGTTGACAGAGTGAATTCACATTGTTCAAATAGATTATGTACCACGTTACAGTGGAATTATTTTAAAATAGTTACATTAAAATATACTCATATGGAATTATATCCATGTTATATTGCCCATTGAAAACAAGAAAACATTGTAGACCAGTGCATATGACACAATCCTACTTTTGTCAGAGTAAAATTATGCTGTTACGTGCACAGACGAGTCCGTGCCAATCCGTTAACGGTGATGATAGAATTATAACCTTAGGATGTAGAATTAAAAGAAGTTTAAAAATAAAAAGGAAAAAAAATTCTCTCGATTTTAGACACCATCATTCGGGGGCAAAGGTCATGTCCTTGGAGACCCTGCTCAAGGTCAGTCCACAGCTGAACTGCAGGTGCACAAAAACGTGTCTCCATGGAGCTCAGCTTTCTCTTCTGCGCCTGCCGTTGCCACTGAAGATGCTTCCTCCACCCGACATCAGCCCCCTCACATCACATGCATCCAAAAGAGGTGAGTCGCTCCACCTCCTTCCCACCTTCTCAAAGGAACTGACTGGTGTACCCTTTTTACCTGGTGGCATATTTAAATTCATGGACCGCCCCCCCTGCCCCAAGAATGTGTTCAGGTTTAAACATTGTCTCTCATTGTACCATGAGAGAATTTCAAACACAGCAAGTAGGTAAAAAAAATACTTCAAAAGAACATCCAACCTCCTACAACATCCAACCCCTTTTACTCAGAGTCATTTCAAAAAATTATTTTCTTTGAACACCTAACACCAAACCACGTTCAGGGTACTATAGGGAATATAGAAGTATAATACTCCAGTTTCTGCTGTCAAGCAATTTAAAAATTAGTTGGAGAATAAAGCAAAAGCATAAATAAGCTACTCTAAGTAATGCAACAAAGGTGAGGAGTACTAGGAGAGGGCATAGGAAGGAGAATCTACACCTGCTTCCTGGAGTCAGGGTTCGCTTCATGAAGCAGGAGACATTTGAAGTGGAATTTGAGGGAGGGCAGAATTTTAACAGGTGAGGATGAGCAAGTGAGGCCAGACTGAACAGGGGTGCAGCAGGAACAAAGCCTTTGAAGCAGGACAGCATGGAGCATAGTCAAGGAAAAGCCCAGAAAGCAGGATGGCTGGGCCCCAGGGGAGTGTATGAGAGCTGTGGAGATCTGAGAAAGGCCAGAAATATGGCTGTTTACAAGGAAGTCTGAAAGATACTTCCCTGAAATGTTATCAGGCACACATATAGGACATCCCCTTGTACACAGGAGAAGAAAGCAGGGAGGGAAGGGAAGGAAAAGAAAAAGAAGGGAGGAAATGGGGGAAGGAGGGAGGAAGGCAAGAAAGGAGGGAGGGGAGGGGAAAGAGAGGAAGGGAAATTTCTAGCTGCTGAATGAAATACAGAGGGAATTGAAACACTCGTGTTTGCAGGGTAGAAGTATAGGAGGTTGTCTTGGTACAACTGGTAGAAGTGTTGGCTTAATAACCTTAAAGACTGAAACAAACTAAAGAATTAGCATAAAATGCAGACATAGACTGGGAAGACTTCTGGTCTACCAAGCAGAAGCAAGTTCAAAACCTGTCCAGAAAAGCACACCATCTAACCAGGCCAGACACAGATAAATCCTTGCTGAAGGAAAGCTTACAATTCAAAATCACAAAACTAAACACACAATTCTACATGAGGGTGAGTCAAACGATGCAAGCAACAGGGGGATTAGGATCCCAAGAACATAAGATAACAAAAATTGTATACAGGGCATAAAAAGAATATGTTTAAATGATTGAAGAATATGTTTAAAAAAGAAAAGAAACTTACACCCCCAAAACAAAAACAAAACAAAAATAAACAAATAAACAAAATACCCCAAAAACTAAAAAGATACTACAGGAGAAAAAGGTAAATGTTGATAACCAAATGGAATTTTCTAGAAATGAAAATTTTAATCATTGAAATTAAAAGTCAACTGAATCAAACAGCAGATGAGATTCTGAGAGAGAAAATTAGTGAGCTAAAAAGTAGTTCACAGGCAAATTTTTGGAATATAATAACAAAGGTAAAGAAATGGAAATTACGACAGAGAGGCTATGAGACTTGGAGGGAAACACACCTGTGGGGTTCTAGAAAGGGAGAATGGCGTCATTGGAAGAATAGTGTTATTTGAAGAGAAGATGTCAGAATTCTTCCCGGGAAATGGTAGATACAAATCCTCAGATTGAAGATGCACACAGATGACATGTCCTACATGCTTCTCTCCTGAGGCTGCATGGACCAGAAGGAAGCATGCGAGTGTGACCAGAGTGTAAAGAAAAGACCCCAACAGAAACTGGTGGCATCTGCTGATGAACTGGCTTCCATTTCGCCAGTTGCCCCTTGTGAGCCATGATCCAGCCCCTTCTCTCCTCCCATCTCCTGTATTTGGCTTTTGTCCATACTCTGCCACCATATCTAGTCTTTGGAGATGTGCTGCTTCAAGCCCTCTCCCCATCTAACCCAAGTACCAAAAAATTCCATGTCTTTAATTTCACCTAAGACTCCCTGTGAGTTGCACCAATAGAAAAAAACAATTAAAAACACACGACGGTCTCCCCAGCATTGCCAAGTCACACAATGCAAAAAACAAAAATTAAAAAATTAAAAAAACAGTTTTTAAATTCAAATTTAAGTGAAAAATAGCTTCACTTGGTTTGCCCAGCACAGCTCCTGGGTACCTGTCTTCAGATTCTCTTTTCTTCGCCACTTCCAAAGTAGCCTCTAAATATCCTTAGATGACAAATATGGAAAGAAGCCTGGTTTTGAAGGTCAAGAGGCCCAAGTTCAGGTCTTTGTTCTGTCAGCAGCCTAAACCCGGGAAATCTAACGTTATAACAGTAGCGACCAGTTTCGAACGCTTGCTGTGGACCAGGCTGTGTTACGTAGGCCGTCACTTAGTCCTCACAACAGCCCCATGAGGTGGGTCCGTTATTAACTCCACTTAGAGCTGAGGTCAGTGAGGTGGTCGGCTCACTGCCCTGTGATTAAAAGAAGAGTGAGGTCCCCTGGTTGCAAAATCCAGAATATCAATAGAAGCAACTTTCAGCTTCATTGGTCTGTTGTTCTCTCCTGTCCCAAATGAGGCCTCTGTCCTGCTCTTCTGTCTTAGGATGTGTTTGTGTGCCTGCTCCTGTGAACGCAAGTAAAATTCCATCGAAGACAATAAGAAATCCGCATCTACCTCCAGGGAAAAGAAACCAAAGTTGCTGACTGACCTGTCTTCCCTGGAGGAGTGGCTGACCCCATAACCAAACATGGTTTCCAAAATTTAAAAACTAGTCATTGTAGTTTTTAGCAGTTATGATCTTATTTTGAAAAGATATCAAAATACTGATATCTATAAAGGGAAGTCAATCAGCTTAGTTAATAATCTTTATCATTTCAATCAGTTTGAAATCTTGCATTAGAAAAAACTAAGATTTTAAGCCCATAAGCAGCTTCCAGCCCAGGGACAGTGAGCCTCTCGGGTAGGAAGGGGCTTTGAATGCGTGCGCACAGCAATTTGCAACCCGAGTCCTCTACAAAGCAAGGTTGTTGTTTAACCGCCTGCCAACTGCCCCCCAAAGCCCTTCTTACTTTCTTGTTTTCTTTCGTCTCTCTCTCTCTTGTCCTTGACTCCTGTCTATGAGTCCTTCCCTGGGTTGACCGGTACAGGTTAGGGGATATGTGAGCTTCCTCTTCCGAATTCTTTAGAGCCTTTGCTGGGGTTTTCTCTCACTGACCTTTTCATTTTGTTAGTTAAGAGTGGTATGGGAGTAGGGGCCAAGTCTTAGTATTTGTCGCTGTTTGCAATCTACTCATATTCTCTTTGCACATAGCATGTATTGTATACAAATATTACCTACGTGTGTGCATATATGATAAACATAGGTGTATGATCGTGTGGTGCACGTGCATCACCTTAGTTTTCTTTTGGGCGGAAGAAACAGGTTTCCACTGCATGTCATTCAAGATCAGAGACGTTGGTAATAACGGGACGGGGATGTCAGGTAGAACCTCACTGTGGGAAGTGCAGCCCGTCCTCAGAAGGCTGAACCAGGACCTGGAAGACCATCAGAATGAAAAGCAGCAGCTTTCTCAGTCTCTCTTTTCTCTCTGGGGCCACACAATCTTCCACCTGCTCCATCCCCTTGCTTTTCTCAGCAGACGGCCCTGCTCTGCACCAAGTTTCCATGGGCCGGGGAGCACCATGATCTCTGCTCTCTTGCCTCTTAGTTTAAATTCTGGAGAGAGAGGATCTGAGCAGCTCAGGTCATGGGCCAGGTGTCTACTCCTTTGTCCTATCCACTGCGGTCAAAGAGGAATAAAATCCCATCACAAAACAAGGCAGGAGGAGCCCGACCTTCAGCCAGAGCAGGGAGTTGGCCCAGGAGCCGCTCTGAAGCAGGAAATGTATACATATTAATTTTCTCCGAAAACTATATTGATTATAGACAGTGTGTGTATGTGCGTGTTTAATGAGCAAGTGAGATTTCTCGTGAATTTCACGCTGAAGGAAAATGAGACTTGAATTGTTCTTCCAGTAGAAAAATAAAAGCAAGAAAAAAGTTTTTGGAGGCTTGTAAGGACAGAGAGGGATGAAAATAGATAGGATATAAAATTCAATAGAAAAGCACTCTTTTTGAAAATGTTATTTAGGAAAGAATATTCTGACATCTCTATGTAGGGTGGGCAGGCTCTGCAAACAACAGTGGGCAGGGAGCCCATTTGGAGTTTGGGTTTTATAATCTTCTGCTCATAATATCCAAGCAGACCACAAAGGTTTAAAGAGCGTGGGCTACGTGTCCCTCACTCAGTAGAGAGCATTTTGTTGAAGATATTTCAAGAGGATAAGCAGAAGTCGTTAGTCAACAGTGTAATATTTACTGATTGGAGCAGCTCTGCTATACAGACATCTTACACATAAATTTAACTATTATTATTGTGTTGCCCTTTTCCAAGAAAGGGTAAAGTAGATTTGTAGGAACACTTAACACATGTAAATCCCCCACCTCTTTAAACCAAACTGCTACATAAATTTTACAAGGATTCTACCCTTTTGAGATCGTAACACTGTTCTTCCTTGATGCACCATGAAAGGGATGCCTCTCTGTAAGGCGGTCCCGTGAACCGCGATGGAAGGCGTCGCAACAAAAGCCGCGGCTTTTGCCGAGTGCATAATTGCACCGAGGCTGTAACTACGTGCCTAGGCTCCAGGCTTGGATATTTTAAGGGCTCTGTCAGCAAATAGTTTTTTCAACGACCAGCACCCTCTTCTTTGAACTTTATTTACTCATTTACTGTGCTTTACCCACTTTTCTTAAGACTGGCTTTAAAAAATGATTTAAAGCATGACTTGCTTCAAACAGCTAATAGTCCATCAAACGGGTTAGTGCTTGCAGGAGAAGGCTGAAATTGATAGTGGTGGGATCTCACATGCTGTATTTTTTCACTGATAAGGGGCAGTCCAGGCCGAGAGAGCCTGATTTCTGTCTGTCTCCTCACCAGTATGTTTTCCTCAAGTCAGTCCCAACGGAAGCCAAAGCTGTATTTTATCTTGAAGGTGGTCCATGCCAAATGATTTTTAATTTTTTGATCAGTGTGAAAGATTAAAAATGTAATTTGTCCAAGAGGTTAGTGATAGTTGTTTTATACTGTGTGTATTTGACCAAATCAGCAATGTCACCATAAATTTACTGGAAAAGGAAGAAATAGGAGATTTAGTAGTCTTAGCTAATCAGGGTTAGATAATAACTTTATGAGAAAACTCGATTTGGGTTTGGCAATGTCAGGCTTGATATTCAGCTAGACTCAATAATTTCGAGTTCCCTGGTGGTGCAGTGGCTGGGCTTTGGCACTCTTATCACCGCAGCCTGGGTTCGATTCCCAGCCAGGGAACTACCAAAAAAAGAAAATGATAATAATAATTTCAACATGTGCTATGTGATATCTACATCTCTTAAAGGATAGATTATATGGGATCATGAGCTCTGAAATACACTTCACAAACATAACATTTCATAACAGAAATCTGATGAGTGCATAGTATCTTATATAGCTGTGCTGTAATTTATGATGATTTATGTAGCTAATCCCTGATTGTTAGACAATTTATATTTCTCATCTTTCACCATCATAAATAATTCTGCAGTGAACATCCTTGTAGATAAGTAATATCCTTTAAATTTGTCTCCCTGACCCTGGTCTCCCTCTGCTCTGATCAATCTAACTACCCATGGTTTAGACAGATTATTTTTCTGGAAACAATGCTTTGTCAAAAATAGGATAATCAAATGTTCTGTCTGTACCCAGAGCCTCCACAATGTATTTTTTATGTCTTCTTGAGTTCCTGGTGATCTCCCAAGGCTCTGCTACTTGAAGTTTGGCTACTACTGCTAGTTGATCCCCAAACTAGTGTCTAAACCATTTTCCCTCAGGGAGAGAGAACTGGGGGAAGCAAGTCCACCGGGGTCCTTCCAGGGAGATTTTGGAGTTAGAGTCAAGAAAGAGAATTGCTCGTTCTCCATATGGCTGAGGTCATGGTGTGTAAACCCTGGGAGCTTATGCTACCTTGTGAATTCTGGAAAGGAAGAACATTTGTCTGCAAAGAGAGAAGAGTGAGGAGAGAGAAAGAGAAACTGATAAGACATTCTGAGATGATAAGCAAGGAAAAGAGAAATGGAAGCATTTCTTCCCTGGAGGAATGTTAGCACAGACCGATGGAGCAGTTGTGGGAGAGGAGATTCACGCCTTGGAGAGTGATTGAATTAGATCACTGGTTCTGCCCATCTCATTGCTGTGAGCCTCATCAATCTCACAGAGTTAGACTGAGGAGGGACCACACCATCCTTTAAATGCACTAAAATATTCTTAGGGATATTTACCAACACTAACCAAAGTAAAAAAAAACACTAGAAAATCAGCAAGGTGGAGCGAAATTTCTAGCACTCTTCTTAGGGAGACACCTACCTGTGGAGGGAAGGCGTTCTTTGACAGGCTGCACAGAGTAACAAAAGACACACCTTTCTCCCCAGGAGACACGCTAGAGGCTCAACAGATGGGCTTAAAGTAACCTTCAAACAAGATGGGATTATCTCAAAATCAGTGCTTTCCTTGTGTTGAGGGAGGAACATGTGTTTGGAGCCAGAGCTGAATTTATTTGAGAATGAAGATCTTTGAGTGCTGCCACTCATGTCCTTATTCTCTGCCCTTCCTTTCATGTAACTTCTTACTCTTTTTTTTTTTCTGAACACACTTAGAGAACATCGGTTTGAAGGAATACCACATTAAAAGCTGGCCCCGTGCATTTGTGTTTCAGCCTATTGAGAGCACACACCATGCCTGATCCTGAGCGATCGTCCCCTTCTCCGTATTTCCTCTCAGGCCGTTAGCCCCTTCTGTACATAACGCTTTTTCCAAAGATCAGCTAAAATTCTATTTTAGTCCACGGCGATTTCATTGTACCACCACCTACACCGACCCTGAATCCCCCGCAGAACGGTTAATGAGCCCTAGAGACGCAGCAAATCTGTACCCTGGATGGGGTCCCCACGAGCGCTGGCTCCGTGCTGGTAGCTGGCAGAGGAAGGCAGGCCCGCCTCCCAGGTGGGACCGTCCCCCCAGGAACCGCTCTGCCCACGCGGCACCCTCGGGCCTCTGGCAGACCCAGGTGAGAAAGCTTAAGCAAGCGTTCTTCATGATCGTAATTAGGGGCTATTCTTCTTCTTTCCGTCCACTTCTGAATGGCCCTTGGGCTTTGACAAGAATCTGCTCTACATTTTCCCAAACGCAGAAAAGGGCGTAGAAACATAACGGCAGGGCCGGGCTCGAACAGGCCAGCAGGTGGAGGCCGGTTGAATGGCAGGCGTCCCTCCTGACGCAAGGCTGTGACGGCATGGCCAACTCCTCAACATTTTCATGAAGGAGGAGAAAAGAAATGCATTTGGCAGTTTTCATCAGATAATTACTTTAAAAAAAAAAGTGATGTTGAATATAATCCCCAGGTTTTTTCCATCTGTTTGAACTTAAAGAGAAGAGCGTCACTCCTGAACTGACCACGCTGCATGATGAATATGCCCTGGAAGTGAGTGCTTTCAGATGGGTCCTTTGTATGAGACGTGCACAAAGCTGTGTGCTGGGGGGCGGGGGCGGGGGGGGCTGGCCTTGTAAGACATCTGGCCACAACATGTGCCTCATTAAGTTACACCTGTAAGTGTGGGGTCATTTTTTTATACCAGGGATATTAATAATAAAGGGTTCATTGAATAGGATTATTAATGGTGCCAGGTGGGGGATGTGGTATTACTTACAGCCTGGTAGGGGATTGGTTAATGTCTCCTCCCGCCAACGTTTCTGGTTTCATGTTTATAGACAGAATGCTCCAGATGATGGCTGGCAATGTAGCCATTGAGAAAATGAATTCCCCCTCTCTCCCATCAGCAAGAAAATTTACAACAGTTGGTGGAGAATTTGAATGAATCCATTTTCTAATTTTGAACTCATAATCTCACTGAAGAGCAAATAAGGTATTTACCAATTAATTCAAGACATTAAAAACTCAGTCTCCAAGTGTTACTTTGCCTAACTTGACTCACACTGAAACTTTTCATTCTAGCCATCTCCTGTCATTTCTCATTTCTCAAGGCGTTCCTCTCTGCATTCTCCCTTTGTAGTAACAAACTGAAAATCGGGGGGAGAAAAGCTAAGAAGAAATATAAAACCTTTCCTTCCTTCTGCGGAATGTTTGCTTTTGCTTTTTTTAACAATGTAAGACTTATAACAGAAGGAAATGGGGGCTCGAGGTGAGGTACTCTTTAATGTGCATTATTACAGGTGTTAGCAAATTCCGAGTACTGTTTGATTTGGCAGCCAGATTCCAAGACTTAGAGCACCAACCCATGTTTTAGCGTCAGATTACATGCAACTAGAATGAGATTTTAAATTTAACGAGGCGATTGTTGAATGGTAATTGAATTATATTTAAGTAATAAAACTCTATTGATTACTAAGAGCATGCTTATACAAGGTGTAATGGAAAAAATGTCTTCTACATACGTTTAGCCTCCATCTATTTGTGCACAAACAAAAAGAACTAATGAAATACTTTTTAAAAAATCCACTCGTGTCTCCCTTTATAGTTTAAAAGCAATTTTTCACATACATTATATTAACAGCTCTGTAAAGTAGGTGGTAGGGTTATCTTCATTTTGTAGAGAAGGAAACTGAAGTTCTGAGAATGACATTCTCAAGATACACAGCTAACAAGTGGCCTCTTCACTTGCAACCCACCCCCATTGAGTCTAAACTTTCATGTGTGTGCCACTCCACCATCTGTTGGCCCATTCCCAGCCAATTAACTCCCGTTCAGAAAAATCCAAAAATCCGGGAATGGCTTCTCCTGCTACCTCATTTTAGTACAAAGACATTGGCATAATCTGGATGATCTCATTGAGTGTGCAGGTCGAGTTAGTCGTGACTAAGCAACGGTGGCAGAAGTCAGAACGGTGGTTACCTCTGGTGGTGGTGGTGGTGGGGGGGTGCTGACTGAGAGAGAGCCTGGAGTCTTCTGGGGGCACAATACTCAGTATCTTGATCTGGGTAGTGATGACGCAGGTAGGGACATGCACGTAAAAGTTTAGCTGAACGTTTAAGATGTGTAAAATTTCCTCTGATGATATCATACCTCCATTAAAAATTAATTTTAAAAAAGATGTTATTGCAGCAAACATTTACTAGATGTTCCTGAAGTACATTCTCTTATTTTCCCCTTTGGGAAATCAGATCCTCCGGGCTTTTTCATGCTCCCACCATCTGTTCTAATAGTGCCCAGCTATTTCTTCTGTCGTTTGTCACTGTATTTTCTAACTTGCTGAATACAAAGCTGTCTCTCCCTCTCTCTCAGAGGGCAGGGACCATTTGTTCTTCACGTGTGTGTACTTCCAGCATCTAGCATGGTCCTGGACTGAGATACTTACTCAATAATTCCTTGTCAAAAGAGAGAGAGAGAGAGAGAGAGAGACAGAGAGATGAATAAATGAATTAATGAGCCAAATGGCTTTTCACTTTATTGTTTTAGAACTCAGGCCTAGCACATAAGGTTATGTTAAGAAGTCCTGTAAACCAAGAAGCCCTCCTGTACATGGGGCTCCCCAAGAAGTCCTGGGTCACCTTCTTTCAAAGGCTGCTGTAATTACACCACCGTCACCACCAACCACCTGGACATACAATGCAAGCTCCAATGAGAGCCCCACCTTCCAGGCCTTGCTTTTGACACGGCTTCCCCAGCTTGTGCTAAGAGGAGACCTCAACTCCAGTCCTCCCTGCACTCCTGCCTATGCCTGGCCTTCTGACCAACCCTCCCCCAAATTCCCTTCCTATGGAAATTTTACTTGAACCCTGTCCAAAACAAACCCACCAGAACCCTGCCTTCTGTTACCCGGCCTCCTCTTCATCAGTTCCACCTTTCTTGTTCATCTGAGCTCCAAGCTCAGCTGAGCCAGTGTCACCATTTCACCACATCGGAATCAGGGCCTCCTCTTTGGAAGGGGTGCAGTTTCTGTTCTCGTTTGTTTTTTCTAAGGGCTCTCCTTATCACAGGCCCTTAGAAAAACTGGAGAATGCAGCTTTTTGTGGGTACATTTCTTTGTCTTTCCTCCAATGGTTTCACTTCCTCTCTCCCAGCCTGGGTCCGAAGGACTCCCAAGGAGCCCGACCAAGCCAGGCGATCCCTGCGCTGGTAGCGCTCCAATAACCGAATAGTTGAATTATGAATTTTTATCCTCTGGGCCTAAGCCTACTCAGTTGACTTGTTTACTGTTGTCATCGCTACAATCTGCTTTCCATTTGGAGTGAAAATGCTCTAGAAGATGACGTTAGTTGTTGTTGTTGAGTCTCTCATGAAGGGTCTACTGCTGCTTTGCATCAGCTAAGCAACCTGAAACGAGGGCTCACACTCACCTGTTTAGGCATCGGCCAAGGCCGCGCGGCCGGGGACACCTTGCTTTTTTGTTTCCTTTGGATTTGTCTTCAGGAAGCCACATGGATGGCACAGAAATTCAATAAAGGGTTGGTGCCCTTTAATTCTCTGGGCAGGAACATCGGTCCATCCGATGCAGCGGGTACATGAAAATGCCCCAGAGGATCATGGAAGTGATGGGGTTTCAGGATGCAGGACCGACCTGTACGCTTTTCCTCTCCGTTCATACTACTTAACCCCACATCTGGGGACCTGCCATGGAGATGAGAAGGCAGGAGAAGAGCAAATTTAGCACCGAGAAAGGCGGACACACTTCAGGTGTACGTGCCACAGTTCTGTGTGGGCCAGCTTCCCAGGTCTTACTGGACGAGAAAGCATCCTGGCGTTGCTGCCTCACCCCTTTAAGCCAAACCCTCAGTGTTTGTCCCATGCCTCGGGGCTACAGCATCTTTTGCTGACTGAAGCCACATAGTGAGTGTCACAGTCAAGTGCAGCATTTTGAGTTCTGACAACTTCTTACTGGGGACATTGCATCTCTTCTCTACGCCAGAGTTTCCATGTCACCGAAATGAGAGTCACAGAGACCACCGCAAACTCTTTCAAGTATTAGTCAAGATACTGTATAAGAAAAAAGCCCTATAGCTGCAAAAACATTGCACTTATATTCGAATATTAACTGTAATTTTCCCGCTGCTTCTGGCTGCTGCCAGTACACTGGAAACTCTCCTGTCACTGGTCAGTCCCGTGGGAGGATGATTCAAAACCAGGACGCGACTCTCTAGTTTCCGTGTTGAATGCGCACGTACGTTGGTTGCTGGTGGCGAGAACGTGAGGTGTGTTGACAATGGAATTGAGTAGATTACTCTGTCTGCTCTGCTCTGGGGCCAAGGTGTTTCCATGCCAGTCATTAGGCATGGATGAATTTTCTAGACACTGAAACAGCTGAAACATTTAGCCATTTTTTTTAAATTAATGGCAATGGACTTTTAGAATAACACTTTAATGGGTTAACAGACAATGGGTGAGACCTACGTTGACTGAGTTTCCCTATGATACACATTTGATGATTATGCAAGTAAGGCACTAGGCCGCTTGCTCTTAGGGTGCTATTCAATCTAATATGTGTGAAACATTGTTTGAGAGAGGAACCCAGTGCATCCACTGTGCTCGGCACCCCTCCATCCCTGGCTTGATGTGGCTTGATCTTTAGGGTGACTGCAAACTGTCTTTAAGCATGCCTCCTACCCTAATGATGGCGATAGCAGGAGCCTCCAAAATGTCTAACTGCAAAACTGAATCTGGCCAGAAGCTGTCCTGTTGTCACAGTGACACTTCCCTGTTATGTTTTAAACTTCCAGTAGTCCAGACCCAGTGACACAGGTCTTCAGCAGAGCCAGAACCCCTTTCTACCAACTTGGGCTCATTCATTCCTCTTTGGCTCCAATGGTAGCTGAAGGGATGTGACAGAACCTGCAGGGAGTGAGTGCACGTGCCAAACAGGGTGAGCCTGAGAGGACAAAAATGACAGAAGGAGAAGGGAGTTGGGTCTGGTAGGCACGTGAAGGTGAGCCTCAGAGGGGACCTTATGGGCTGGACCATTTCTTTCCTTTGGGGGGAAGGGGTGGGGAGAAACAAGAAACAGAAAAGAAAAAATCAAGTCGTGGATGGATTAAAAAAGTGTTGGGGACTAATTCAAAGATCATTTGTAGGGACAGAGAATGCTTCCTTCTTTTTGCTACATGTTCTAAAAGTCAGGGGGCGGAAGAAGAGGGAAGGAACATTCGTTACGGTGCCAGTTCTGTGCCAGACGTTCTGCTCTCACTTTTCACTTTACCTCCTTTAAACTTCACAAGAATCACAGTAGGTTTTAAAATCTCTGTCCTTCCATAGGAAGCAGCCAAAGTCTATAGAGGTTAAATTACCTAAGGCCACATACGAGGAGGCCGGGCTGGGCCAGGTGTGCGTACCTGCCAAGCACTCCAGCGCGCTGCCTCTCACTGTCTGCCTCCCGTGGTACTTCCCCAAGTCTAGAAATCAGGCTCACAGCCTAGGCTCTGCCACGTCGTTCCTTTGGATCTTTGGGGACTAAAACAGGGCCACCACAACATTCACAAATGCAAATTATTTGTGGGGATAAACCAAATACACCTTTGTGAAAATCAATTAAAATTCTAAGTGGTAACAATTTTTTAAACAATGGCTTAAAACGAACCACTGAGGCTTCAGTAGCCTAATAAATACACAGATAATATAAATTAAAATCCCTAAGGCTGGTTGACCTCTAACAGCTTCATTATAGTCCCAAGATTCACAAATCAAGTGACGAGGGTTCAGAGACCTCTTCAGGGTCAAACGAGGCTTATCCCCAGCACTTAATACATAACACATGTCTTGAGATAGAATCTGGTTTGGGGTGGGGGCTGGGTAATGTGTGTGCACAGACATGATCGTTTTACACAAGGTTTACCCTGGAGGTGGTCACTGGGTTAAGCTACCTTAATATGGTTGAAAGAAATTTAACTGTCTTCCTTGACAAGTCCCAACCAACTACACCTGGTATCATCTCCACGTGTGACCGGGGCCTCCGAAGGGTAGCAGATATCCAAATCATGAGAAGGTGGGAATCAAAGCGAGTTTGGAAAGAGAGTAGCTGATGAGCTGGGAAAGAGTGAAAATCCTGAAAGGTAGCTCCACATCCCCCCATGGAATGCTGCCACCAACTCCTCCCTGATGGCCAAGCAATACCTTAAAAACTGTCATCATGATGTGTAAAGGAACCCCATAGAAAACTGTGGGGGCTGAGAGCGGTACACCAGGCCCTGACAGTCCCTTCCCTGAGATATTTTACACCCTTGCTAGATAGGACAGACACTTGCAAAGTTACAGAAAATGGAATCTGTCTTTGTAAGGGTAGGGGATGACATGTGAAAGGCTACAGTATAGGTACTTGTCTTGAACACTCAATGCATATTAGCCATTCCAGTAACAGTGGTGACGATCAGGATCATGATGACGATGACACGAGCACGGTACCCTGCAAAGTACTCCTGGGAGTGTTGTTTTGTTGCGTGTGGGTTGCACCCTGTGAGATAGACGGCAGGAGACCACACCAGAAACCCCATCCTCCCGACGCCCACCCATCCCTTCTCCACTACTCTCTGCTGCCTCCCAGCGGAGCTTTGAAGGAGGTGTGGGAAGGAGGAGTGGCGTGAAAGATCAGAGTAGAAGCAGGAATTCTGCCCAGGACACACTGTGCTTCCATTCACCCCATTCCTCACATGGGGCACAAAGGCCCCTCTGTTGGAGAGGACAGCACCAGAGAGTAATCCCTGCCCCGCCATCACTGGGAAAACGTAGGCCTGGAAGCCAAAGCTGCCTCTCCATCTTCCTACTGATTGTCAGGAGCAAAACGATACTTTTGTTCCTGAAAAAGAGAAATAAACCAACAACAAACAGAAATTAAAAAAAAAAGAAATCCTAAATCACTGCATTGAGGTTAGTCCTGAAATGCATTCATCTCCTTCACTTGATGTGGCTGACTTCCATTCTTCCGTTTTAATATCTTCGAGGATAAGAAACCCAAATAACCAATAACGGTTTACAGCTCTGACGCAGAGCACTAAAGTGGTTTTCCTATGAATATAGATTATTACATTTTTTTGCCAAGCAAGTAAACAGATGCATAAAAATGCATTATTTCAGGAGCATAAGAAAACCTGCAATAAGTATAGTGGTTTTAATTTGTTTTTATGATTACTTGTAATTAATTAGCATCAAAAGTAAATTATCGAAATCCGAAATTATACCATCAGATGTGAGCAGGGTACTCCATGAATGATTGACGGGTTCAGCTTCATACCAAGGTAGGAAAAAGAATCATCTTTTCATTTACTTTTTTTTTTTTTAACTATGCTCAAATGAACGTGCCCAAAGCCAGTGGTAACAGGCAGAAAGAAATTCAAAAGCAACCGAGAGGAAGGCCCAGTTTGTGGCGTGACGAGTAGTGTCGGGGGGTAAAAACGATGTACTTTAGCCGTCACATCACTCTATCGACCTGGGGAGACCAAGGATGGAAGTTTCCTTTTTAAAGAAAGAAAAATAAAAATGGATCGGCTCTGCCAAATTGGAGAAGGTTCACATACCTCCTCCAACCCATCACTCTTTCACCATAAAAAGGAAGACATTTTGACAGGTGTTGGTTTTTTATTTTTAACCCACTCTTGCTGTTTGTCAGTGTCCTTTTGTCCCCCTTAAGAGTAACGCTGGGGTTGTGTGCGGCCGTGCTTGTCAATTTAAAACTCACCAGTAGGTTCAGACGAGCTCTGCCCTTGACTTCTTTCCGTTTCCCCGGCCCTTCACTACGGCAGCTCCCCGGGCTGCGACCTGTCTTTGCTGAGGGCGTGCCAACAGAAAAGAAAAAAAATGGACACTTAGTAAGCAGACTGGTTTCTATCTGCCGAGGAGTCTGTGCGGGGATTTAGAAGATTCACCCACGTCTATTTTATTAACAAGAACGTACTTGAACTGAGAACTCACTCTCTGCATTACAAATAGCATTCGGCAACAGAAGGCGGGGTGGGGGTGGGGGACACGATTGAAAACCCACAGTCTTCTTTCTGGTTTAGTATCTCTCCTAAGAGTTAGGAGCTCTCACAAGGGGATTGTGGAGCTTGTAACGAAGTTAACTAAAATAAATAGATTCACTTCTCACAAGTCTCATGCCATAGCAGACCCTCGAAAGACAGAAAGTTTTGTATTTTTGGTAAGCTGTCTGAAACAAAACTATCTATCTCTGATTTTCTAAATAACCCACTGGAATAAATAAAAAGTATTACTTGTCGACAGGGAGTTGAAGATAGATTTGCAGTTAAGTTTACTTCAATATTGATGGAAGACTATAAAGCAAATTGCTTCCCACTCAAGTCAAAGTCAAGGAAGTGTTGGCCCCACACATTCACGATTATCTTGTCCTCTTTCTCCAGAGATTCTATTCCAGGTCATCACAAGGCTACCAGTGAACTTTGCTGGTTACTAAGGAACAAAGACAGAGTTAACAGTCCCTAAAGAGAAAATGTCAAATCAAACCAAGGATGTCTTCATTGCTGTTATTGTACCAGAAAAATCTCTACTAAATCACACTGAAGTAGTAAATAATGGTCAAAGTTAAGGCTATATCACCTGCGTTCTTGCTTAAATATTTCAATTAAGGGATTGTCACAGCCTTGAGTTGCTCTAGTCGCTCCCCTCCACCACAGCTAGAAGCAGGCGTTAAGGAGAGCTGGGGAACCCATAATATTCCTAGCCAGAACATTTCCAGAAAGTTTCCTAGTCTGTGTGACCAACAGTGAACACACAGTCCCCTTCCCCAAACGTTGTCTACCAAATTCGTCTTCGGTAGGTCACACCGCCCTTCCCCAGATACAGTGCCCAGCGATCCATACTGAGATGTTGGCTATTTTATTGTTTTTGCACTGATGAGAGGAAAGACAGAACCAAGGAGAAAAAGCAGTACCTTAACCTCCCGAGGAAGTAGATCTGTGTACCAGGAAGCATTCACTGAAGCCACCAACCTGGGAAAAGCTCACGTTTTGTTTCTTACCATCATTTCTCATTCGGAATTTGGGTTCCTGGGTAGAGCGCATCTGGATATGCCATCATAAAGCTGTTCTCCTACGGTCCTGATGAGGCCTTTAGCTCATCGGTCACTGGATAACCATCTCCTTGTTGGGGTTCTTTTTCCGTTATTCCTTTTTGTAGAATATATGTGTGGCAGAAGAGGATGACGTGGAGGTGAACCACTCAAGTCTTGACTTTCTATGTCCACCTCAATATCAGATCGCAAAGACAGGTCAAATCCCTGAGCTGCAAGGCAGTGTCTAATGACTGGGCCTACTTCAAGGTCATTTTGATCCTACAGTAGTGCGGTTCATTTGGATGAAGGCCAAGACAGACCAAATGACCCCACATCTTATTTTGTAGAGGAAGGGGTTAGAATAAAGTTTCTAGCAGAAACACCCCTGAAGAAAACTATGAAAAAGACAAAAGTTGTATTTGTCACCCCACATCCCTCTGCTGGACTCTCCTCCCCAGAGGCTCTGTGCTCTGAGCCCTACTAACCCCCGACCCCCCCACCACCCGAGGTACAGGATCCCGGCTTTCTCCTCTCGGAGTAGCTTCCTCATGTCTGTGACTTTCGAAGTGCCCTTCCTCTGTACAATAGCTCTAGCCAGGTACTAGACCCTCTGGATGCTGCACCCAGATTTCCAGGCTAGCTAATAAATTTTATTAGATCACGTTACTGGAACAACAGGTAATTTTTTATTATTGTGTTTCCTTCCTGGGTAGCAGATGCACATTCTAGCAGGAACTCTCTAAATATTTTTTGATTAAAAAGAGTGGCCCTCAAGGGTATTAATTCCAATTCAGTAAGGGGGATAGTTGGGGCAGATGAAGTCTTTTGGCTCCTAACTCACCCTGGGACCAGGCAAGGACTATATCCTCTGATTCTACAAAGTCTTGCCCTGAGGTTTATGCTCTATTCATATAAGACGCATGATTTCCCCGATAATTGCTTTTATCTACCACTTGATATTTGTTACAGAGGCACAGTCTCAAGAATCGCCTAGGGCAACTGTCTTGTTTAAAACCAACATGGCTTTAAATCTACACATTTTGAAAACGTAAAAGCGCATTTTGCCCATTTCTGATGAATGATGTTTCCTGGAGACACATTTTATCATAACCACTTTTGCAATACAAATATGTAAGCTTCCCCCTTTTATTATGGAAGAAATTATCGATGCCCAAGACTCTTCCAAATTCTTTTTCATCAGCTTTTCGCCATCCTTCTGAAAATCTCCCTTGTACTAAACTTTTTGCAAAGTTAGTTTTCCCTCTTAATAGTATGATATATGAACCTCAGTACAAACATCTGAATTCTCTACTGCCCACTCTTCAATTTTCATTCTCCAACCAGCAATTTCTTGTATGGTTATGCTTTGTCCTCTTTTGTCTTTTCCTTTCTTTGCTGTTTTTTTCTGAAACACGCTGCTGAACACCTTTCCCATTTCCCTAAACAGTGTTACTTCCTTGGTGTTAAACTGCAGATGGTAGAGGTTCTACAACTGACTTGTGGGTCCCATTCTTTGCTCTAAGGAATACTAGAGACAGTGCTAGAATTTAGGGTTTCACTGGGAGAAATCCAACAGAGAACATTTTTAAAATAGTAAATGATCTATGATAAAATATGTGGCACTGAAAACAAGTATTTTGAGGGTTACAAAGATGAATGTCCTTCGGTGCTAGGCACACAAAAGTTCAAAGAACATTGATAGTTGTTCCAATCCCAATACTTACGGTACTCATGGTTTTGATTGATTAGGGTGATAATTGCGTTCCGTGACAAAAATCCAAAAATCATATCTGTCAAACAACAAAGAAACCAAAGGGTCACAAATGGATTCCAAAAGGTTTTAGCTCCAAACTGCACCTTGAAGTAACAGTAGGGGAAGTCCCAAGAGTTATGAATGTGGTTTCCTGGGAGCATTATCGGCCAATTGCAGGAGGCAAGCTGATTGGTCTGTTTTGCACAAGAGATGGTGAAAGTTACACCAGGCTCAGCATGGTATCTACTAAAGGGTGGCAATCTTTTCTTCCATGATCCTAAAGAAATACATCTGCCCTTAAAACTCAGATTCCTCATTCACTCAAGGTACAATTGTTTTAGTTATTTCCTATTTAGACATGTTTCCATGTTTTTACTGCATGTGCTTAATTTTTATTTTCTTTGTTCTAATGAGTAAACTTTCCATTTATTTTGTTTTATTCATTTCACTATTAATGTATGTCCTGTTATGTAGGGTTAATGGCACTGCTCCTCCAATTGTCCCTGGTAGGAAACCTGTACTCCTTCTTCTTAAAATTACTATACTAAGTCTTATCATTTGTTTTATCAAACTTTTCATTTGCTCTTCATTAAGCAACATCTGAATAGGAGTAACCAACCAGGTACTGTATACAATCTATAAATCCTGCTAGTTAATTTGATGGTTCTATGTTAAGGGCCTGCAGAATGAAACCATCCAAGTCCCTCTCTTACTGATCTAGCCACATGAAATTCTATACTCACCACTTGTAGAAGCCAGTTCTCTTCACAGACAGCAAATCCTTTATAAATTCTTGCCTTTATGAGAAATTAGTGAGTCATGATCGTCTAGACCTGCCCTACTCAACCTGCCCAACTCAAGTGGTGTTGGGTAATCAGCAGCCACAGAACCATTTAATTTTAAATGTCAAAGATAGATCATTCCATTTTGTTTAAATTCTGGGGATTCCATGGAACATAAACCTCCATTTAAAAAAAAAAGCCTTTTCTTGGATGAGGCAGGATAAAGAACTACAGGCAAATATTCTAATTTGATAATTTTCCTTATGAGATTTAACACTATTTTTTTTCACGAGACAGCTGTGTTGTAGGAGATGTTTCCTCTCATATAGCGTTTTAGGGTGTCAGATATTTAGTTGTGGTGGTGGCAGTGTTATTGTGGCTCAATGATAGGGAAATGTAACTTTGGTAGATGACAGGGTGGGCTAATTACAGTGATTTTAGTTAATATCAATAGGATGGTATCTAAGATCTAAATCACATGAATCAGAAACCCTGAGCTGGTTACTTTCTATCTTGACCTGAGTCCTTCAAAGGAGACATTTCTCTGGTGTAAATATAGAGGAAAGAGCACAGGTTTTGTGTTTCAGACATATATAGATTCCAATTGAGATTTAGCCCCTAACTCGCTAACTTAGTTTTACATATAAAAGTAGATACTCAAACCTGTAGTTCAAAGTTATGCAGGGGCAACTGCACAATAAGAACTCAAGGATAGTTTTCATTATCGTAATTACGATTTCTCCTTCTGTGTAATTTGACCAAATAGAAGCCTGGGAATTTATCAGAACGCTAATCATGACTTGGAATCTCTTGAACTCAGGAATGATAAGGCTCAGAAATGGCAAGGTGATGCAGGGGTCTGCTGATGCATATTTATCATAGGACCTAAAATGGAGAGTTCTTTCTATTACAAGCCATTGGGTCGCATTATTGGATAATCACAGTTTAATACAGTGTTCAGTTGTAGCCCATCCGCTTCATTCTTTCATGTATGCGTATCCTACCATGTGCCAAGCATTGTTTGGATCGTTAAGAAATGTTTAGAAGCAACTTCACTTTGACTTCAAATGAGTGTTCCATAGAAATGACTGCTTATTCTTATGTAAGTATTCATTTTTCTCTACCACTTCCAAGGAGGGAGACATGAAGATTACAAATTAAAACTTCCCCACTAAATATGCATTGAACAGTTTAACTGTTCAAAAAAAAAATCCCAAAACATGGATGGAAAAATTTGCAGATGAGGAGGATTAATCACAAGAAAGAGCTCTCTGAACATGTGATGGCCTCCAAGGTTCAAAACACTCAAATCTGGCTATTTTCTGGACATCTTTAGGTTGATAATAGGTTGGAATGGACTGTCACCTTGGCAATCTGCAAGACTGACTTTTCCTTTTCCCTTGGTTGATAAGGCCCAGACATGTCAGTCTCCCAAAAGCCCCCACATTAACCTTTGACTGACTGACTCTGCCTGAGCAATGTTCCATGACAAGATATTTTTGGATATGGATATACCTACTTGGACCAAATTAATTCGCTTACTATTAGGTCTAGTGGTTCATCTGTAAATACAATCCTATCTATTCGGTCACACATTATCTGCAGACTTATTCAAAGCATGGCTCTGACTGAACAAGTTCTTTGGCCTCACGATTTGAGAGAGCATTTGAGACATGCTATGAGTCACAGGAAGAGAAAGAAAATTTCACTCAGAGCTCTTTAAATCCTTCTCTAACTGGTATACCCCAACCTCACATAGTGGTTCATTTCTAATTAACTTGCTAATAAAGAGACGTTCTCTTTGTTTTGGCAAAATTTTGACCCTACAATCAGCTGAATATCCTGTCTAGACTTGACTCCAGCTTCTACCCCCACCCCATCCCCCCAAAAAAAAGTCTGTTGAGTGCCTCCTCTTCTAACATCTGCCTGGTGAACATAAAGACTTTAAGTATAACTGCAGTTCTGTTGAGTCTAGCCGGTGAAATGGAGTTAATCAAGAAAATGGTGAGGATCTATTAAAACTTCCTGCTGTGTATTAAATTGTTGATTCATTTAAAAGAAGTTTTTGGGGTAGTAATAGGTAAATGAAAGGCTCTAGAAGTATACAGATAACTCAGTTTTTATAATCCTGGGAATCATACATGCAAGCAAAGATTCACATGATGAACTTGTGTGTCTAATAGAATGTTAGCTCAAACAAAAAAGCAAGGAGCAGCTTGGTATCTATTGCTTCCCGTTGTGAGCCTAGGCTTAGGAATGGCCCCAGGAATCTGAGACTCAGAGCCATTAATCGGGAATGTGAAGTTTATGAAGTGTCACAGGGTCCTGCCACACCCCACTCACTGAGCTGTATGTCCCCATCGGGAGTGCAGTCTGGTTGAGGGAAAAGCACGAAACAAGCAACCCTAAGGTTTTTGTGTTGGCTGTTCCCTCAGGGCAGCTCTTTCTAACTCATGCAAAGATAAGCCAAGGCCCTCCTGAAGCTAGAGTATATGCGACAAAGAGGAAAGATCCAAAGGTTACCTTCTCTGTGGGGAGAAGGTAAGTCAAAAGCCAACAGCCTCTACATGAATTTTCCATCTAAAAGTCTGAGAGAAAGAACCCAGGCACCAGGCTCTGAGACTGTAACCATTTAGGAGCATGAAAGTCTGAAGCTGTGAAGAAAAGGCAGAGGGATGAATTCCTTGAATTGATTGTGCAGGTACAGTGACTACAAGGGATATAGGTGGCCTAGTTTGTGGGTGGGATGGGAGGTGTCACTGAGCCAGCCTGGTGGAGACAGGTGTCAATGGGAGTGAATTTGAGTTGTGTAATAGAGGAAGAAAATGAGGAAGAGAATTCCAGATAGAGGAACTACCTCTGCAGAGACTCCAAGATTAGGAAGTTCACAGAGTGATGGGACCACACCGAGACTTGTGGAGCCACTGGGACGTGGAGTCCATGGGTGATGGGAGGCAGAGCCAAAATACCAAGTGGGAGGCAGGCCCAGCCTGGAAGACAGTGCTCATACTGGTGTCACTATCTGTCATTTAACTACCGGAATAATGATTTCCTCTTAGAGGGAAACATTTGTGTGTTAATGTGTTTGCTTTCATTTAATGATGGAATCTGTGCAACAGGTCAATCTGTCTTTTTGCTTTGGTTATCACAAAGCTCTGGGCTCTGCTATAGGCTAGCCACAGCTTGGCTCACCACATTTATTCCCAGGATCTTGCGTTACTGCCCTTGACCTAAGGTGATTCTAAGGCATCCATGGTCCTGTGTATTAAACCAACATACTGTATTTTGCCATGTAAAATGTGTATTTTTGTGCCCAAATTTGTGAGGGAAAAATAAGGATGTGCATTATATGTGGGTAGTACTAATTCTGTATCTATATAAATGGTTTTAATTTTCTTAAATTTTTTAATTTACATTTATGAGTTAAAAGTATAACTCTAGAAATCAATGACGATATCCATATTCAAAATAATATCCTGGAATATGATAACCTATTTTTTAATGTAAGAAATTTTATACATAAAATTTCTTGTGTATCTGTTTTTGGGTTTTGTAATTATGTTACATAAAATTTCTTGTACCATAATAAGTTAAAACATAAATGCTAAAACTCTTTTATAGTACAAAAAACAATTACCTAAATATAAACAAATCAATATTTGAATTAAAAAATTAAAATGAAAGATTTTTTTTCTCTGAAAGTGTGGGCCAAAACAGCAGGTGCACATCATACACAGCAGCATGTTACACATGGCAAAATGCAGTAAATCCTTTTTAGAAAGTAACTAAAATATGAGTGATACGTAGAAATAATGCATAATGGTATCGTCTGTTTAACAATGAAATCGTAAATGTTTTTTGAATATCTCTGATTGTCCACATTATTATCTGGGGAGTCAGAAGTACAAGATTTAGTTTCAACATACAGTTGCTAGCTTCTAATCTGTTTGAGACCACAAGTCATGTGCAGATAGCACGGTGAGTAATAGTACAAGGCACTACATTCAGGGTAATATTTGATGTTTTTCCCCACTCCAGGGGTCTTCGCAGTGGACGTATTTTGGTTATTGTCCTTTGAGTGGCACCGAACCAGTGCTCTCAGCCTGCAGAGCGCTCCCTCTGCTGCTCAGATCCCTT
The DNA here is from genome assembly GCA_004026885.1 of Lyroderma lyra. Classification (NCBI taxonomy): domain Eukaryota; kingdom Metazoa; phylum Chordata; class Mammalia; order Chiroptera; family Megadermatidae; genus Lyroderma; species Lyroderma lyra. The sequence goes on from PVJL010001629.1 coordinate 150,403, forward strand.
CAAACCCTCCATCCGGATGTGCTCCCTTTGCCCCACAATCCAGCAACTGAAGAGTTAATACTAGGCACAACCTGGGTTGTGGGACCAGAACAAGTGTTGGGTCTGATGGAGTCGGCCCATGCCCTGACATTTCATAAATAGTTTGAATATCACTGTTGAGTTTGTATTAGATTCTAAATGATCCGCCTTTACTTATCATTGTTATAAGTAATAATGGGTACCGCTAGTTAATCCCATACTATGCTCCATTTCACATTTATAATTACCCGTTGGCGGGGCCATTGCTAGTCCCACTTTACAAATGAGGCACCAGGCCGAGGGGCGTTATCGACGCCAGCCCAGGAAAGCCCATCGCAAGCAGAGGAGCCAAGGTTCCCAGCCTGCTCCGTCCGGGCCACGTACGGAAAGGCTCAGCTAGAGGGGTCGGCAGTGACACGGAGGGCCTTCCTGGCTGGGAGGGAGGGCAGCATCGAGGTCACCCAATGTGCATGGAGGAATCTTGCTTACACGCACCTCACGTGTTGTTCCAGATTCTAACATTTTCTGTTGCTTCCTAACCTAACCATAATAAGAACTCTGGAAGTTGCATCCACGTTTTCTCTTCTTTTTTTTTTAGGTCACACACACACTTCATGGTAAACTCAGCTACCGCACAGCAAATTGGGGCGTCTTGGCCCCCAAAGGCACCATCTGCTTTACCAAACAGCAGTGTGTGCCCTCCGGATTATTTCCCCTTAGGAAATGCCTCCGTATCTGCTGCCTGGCTGCTAACTTGAGGATAATTTTCATACTTTCTATTCTAATCATTTCGTGCTGTTGGTTTTTAGTTCACTTTGTTTCGTTTACGAAGGAAAAAAAATAGCTCTTGTAAAATATACACAGGTTTAGTTTAGCAATGAAAAAAACTTTCTCAGACTTCAAGGGCAAGGACAAGTCAATACTTCACTGTGCAGGGAAGGTTTGAGCAATTCAGAGGACAATTTAGAGCAGATTCATTGGAGACCCATTGTGGAAGCCAGGAAGTTTGAAATAGAAGGAAGAATTGAAGAGAAAAAGAAAAGATGCTCTTTTTTTTGGTTGTTGTTCCCTATTCTTGTTTTTAATTCTTCCCTGAAAGAAGTGATTAGTATGAAGTTTTTAAGCCTTAAGCATAATCGCTAAGGCTGGAAAAACTTTGGGGAGACTGAAAGCAGTGGGCTCAGGGGCTCTACAATGTCAAAATAAGAACCCATTACGTTAAAAGGTGAAGATTAAAAAGGTCTTCACCAGCAGTATTCAACCCTGTGGCTTCATAAAGATCCCTGCAATTCCGAGCATTCTGCCCACCCCAGCACCGGGTAAGTACAGTCTGTGCTTTATAGAAGTAGTATCGCCCCCTATTCACTCACTGTCTTCGGTGGCCTCAGTTTGTTTTCACTCTGTTGTGAAAAATCCCAAAGCCCTCCCATCCTCCATCTCTCATTATCACCCACCAGGCCTTATGTCAGTCCAGAGTCCCTGAAACATCATTAAAGGGGAGGAAAAAACAAATCCTATGCGGATTGGTTGGCTCTGTCCTGGGCTGGTTCGGGCAGGTCTTGGCTTAGATAACCTTCTTCCAAACACAATGTGCTTCCTGGGCGATTTCAGGTTCAAGAGAGGACTGGGTCTTAACCTCCTCAAACTCAGTCTCCTCTCTGTGCACTCTGCTGGGACCCATTTGCCCAGACTCAGTTCTCACCTTTGTGACTAAGCCACGTCCTCGGCGCTGAAAGAATTTCCTGCCCTCACCTGGCTTGACGTCGTTTTCTTTGTCGCTTTGCTCTGCCAGTGGGCCCCACATGACTCCATTCCAGGCGACCCCAGAGGATTTTGAAAATGGAATACTGCATACAGAGTGGCCACATCTAAATGAGGCCCCGCTCTGAAGGGGACGTAAGGACAGAAGCTCCAGAATATGGGCCAACACCGTAACTTTTCAGACCCCACGAGAGAAGCAGGTTCTGTTTAGTGTGTATCTTGCAGCTGGCAAAGTGCTAAAAAATAAAGGCAGAGAACGTTTCTGAAGCACTCTACAACATTTTTATCTGAGTGAGAGATGTTGCCCCTCTTGTGGGTGTGTGTTTACCCTACGGGAAGACATACCTTACAGCTCACTCTCTCGTTCTAAAAAGCAATACACAATTCACTTGTTTTTCAGTGTTCGGGTGTATTTTTAATCTCTTTGGATTGCCCTAGGGACATCATTTTCCAGTTCTTCTGTAACACAAGGGCACCCTCAGAGGATGGTGAAGCCCCATTTGTCCCCCCACCCCCCAACATGGCCCAGGGTGCGACTCTTACTTAATGCCCCTGTGGCCTCTGCCACTACCGGCTCTGCCAGCTCCCACGGTAAAGGAGCTTTACGTTTGGTCTTAGAAAACTTGTTTTCATTGCAAGTCAAGCTCTTTTTCTTTCCCTTTCCTAATTTTTAGGCCGATGGCTGTGTGCAGAATGATTGAGGTTTCCGGAAGTTAGGCCTTCAGACGAATGGCCTGTCCGGTACTGTCGTCCTGGATTCCTGAAACGCTCTCACAGGACCGTTCTCAAGTAATAGAGCAAACAAAATAGTAACTATAATTTATAAATGCTAACCCCTCATTGGTTATGATGCAAATTATCTTTCATTTTAATTTACTTCTAATAATTACTATCAATTACTGAAATCAATTCATTTGATCTTCACCACAGTCCTTTGGGTAAGTGTTCTGTCGTTTCCATTTACTTGATGAGGGAGCTAAACCTCAAGAGGATCAGAACACTTTCTAAGTCATGTGTCTGGCAACTGATGACGCTTTGACTCAAAGCCGGGGCAGCAGGACCCCAACTACCCTTGTCTTAACCCCTTGCATTGAAGCCTAGATTAAAAATATGACTTTTATTTCAAAATATGTTTTAAAAATAGAGTACATAGAAATATATAGCTTATATTCTTATTAAATTGTCAAAAAAATTTTTAAGGAGAAAGAACCACTAACTTTCTATGAGAGTCTCAGTAGTGACTTAAAAATCAATTAGAAACCCCTGGTCTGAGTGGACCTGTCAGAACGCCGGTCCAGAGAGAGCAAATCGGCTTCCTTTTCCTTGCGTGGTAACTCTGACCCGTGGAGCAAGAGTGGTTTGGAGTGCTGTCTTGAGAAAGATTCTGAAGTCTTTTCAGAAAACAACATACTAGAAATATCTGCTATGACCTCCTCTGGAAAGCAATTTGGAGAACCTACTTTAAAAAATCATGAGACATCAGGGGAATTCGAAACTGAATATTTGATGATATTAAGAAATTGTTACCGCTTTAGAAATGATAATGGTAATGATGTTGACGAGGATGCTTTTATGATAGTTTATTTCAGAAATACATTCTAAAATATTTACAGATACAGTGCTGTGATATTGGTGATCTGCTTCAAAATGATTAGGGGTTGGGGGCGGGAGGTGGGATAGAGTGCTGGGAAAGGAAATAGGTAGCCGTATAGAGCAAACCAGATTGGCCCCGAGTTCATAATTGGTGAGGACTCATTAAAATATTCTCTCTTGCCTCTGCTTACATTTTTCCATAATACAAAATTTATTTTTTAAAAAGGTGAATCCAAATTGCTTTTAAAGGGAAAATACAAGAAATATCTCCTATGGATGTGGTGAGTGAGAAAATTGGGCGAGTGGTGGAAGTGAGAGGTGGTGTCTGACTGCTTACTGAGAGCTAGCTCCATGGTCATCTCATCACAATGTTTTATAAGTGAGGAAGCAGGCTCAAAGCAGAAAGGGACTTGCTCAAAATCGTATTGCTAGAGAATGGAAGGGTTCAGTGCATCCATGTCCCTAAGTCTAACAGCCTCTCCACTGCACCCGCCCCCAGTCCACGGATGTAACAGCTCAAAGTCCAAGCATAAAATGTATTGACATACCCTTTATGTTCCTCTGGGCCCAAGGTGTCCTTAAATATTGTATGAACAATTCCATGTCAACTAACCACAAAGGGCTTTTTGAAAAAAATAGTTCTATTGCATTTTAATTGTAGTTTCTTTGTAAATTTTATTTTAATTTTGAGATCCCAAAATTAGATTCCAAGAAGAGAACAGAAATACAAATAATAATTTGTATGACATCAAGAATTTACTTTTGAAGAGAGTCTTCCAGGATATACAGGATATATTATAGGTTAACACTAATTTTTCCTATCTCCTATGCATCCTCCTATGGCCTGTACGTTGGTCACTGATGCGCTTTACACTAACTCAAGGAAGTTAAAATCTCTGAAATATGTTATACCTCATCCAAGGAAGAGCCTGTGGAGAGTTTTCAAACTTTTGGAAATAGAAAGGATCTTAATCCAATTTTTTATCAATGAATATATTAACACCCAGAAACATAAAGTGACTTTTGAATCTCTTAGTGCTATTTTATTCTTTTCTAAATCTTTGACATAATCTCTCAGATATATAGCAATTGTGAGTTTTCACTTTAATATTTGATTAACCAGGGCACTGGATTCCTTAAGAAATTGGTGCCCCAGCGAGGTGGACAGTTCAGCGAAGTGTGGCAGGAATGAGATCAGGAACCAAAGGCTATGAGTCCCAGCTCAGGCATGGCTACCCCAGACAAATCACCTTACCTCTCTGTGTCTCATGAAGGCCTCGTGAGTTAACCCATCAAACTCCTTTGATTGTATATGTCTATGTTTCCATTAAGCATTTTAGCTCTCCTGCCTGACAGACAGTGCCTGTCTTCATTGGTTCTCAGAAAAATCAAGCCCATGCCTTGTGCTTGACAATTCATTAGCCGTGAGAATGAGTTTTCTTTCTGTCATGCAATGTGAGTTTTAGTTTTTAAAACAACTATTATAAAACCTTCTCTTTTCAAATACTCTCCCCCCTCCAAATAGAAACCACCCTGGAAGGAACAGATCTCAGTGAAATTTTTGGAAACAGGGCCTTGCCTGAGAGGCTCTATTTAAACACCACATCCTAGTATTAAATGCCAAATTCTCAGCCCTATGCACTGCTTCATTAGTTATTAATGAGGCAACATATTTGTTCAAAATTTATGATTGTTGATTTGCTCCCATCACTGTATGAAATATTAGCATAGCATTTGTACTTGCAACCATTTGCAGACATTAGATTGTATATTTGCATATTCATGAACACTCATAAATGTTTAAGGAGACAGCACAGAAAGCATGGGAGCTGTCAGCCAGCCAGTAAAAAGACATATTTACAGCGTTAATAAGTATTTGAGTTTATAGGCCAAAACGATGAGTAACAAATTAAGTGAATTTCTGGTTTGCCTATTGCAAAGAACTAGGGATTTTGCCATTTTTTGAAAGCTTTATAAACTTAAAACTCATTCCATAGATGCTGAAAAAATGCTTATTGTTTACTCAAAAATGTTTGGACTCAGTGCAAAGAACTTTCTAAGAATGTCAGGCTTTTAGAGATTTTATTTTCACCCTTGCTGATTCATAGTTTTTCTGCCTTGGGCTTCCCCTCTATCAATGTAATGTGGAAAAGCAAATGTGTCATATACTGACCCAGAATTTTTTTCTGTTAGTTTCATCGAGGAACTTGAACAACCGTGATATGTCCTGGTATTATAAACCATCCAATGTACTGGACTTTGTCAACCTATAAAAACTTAGGCCTTCAGATTAAAAAATACGTAGAGCATTCATGGACAATAAGGGGGGTAGGCATGACACAACCAGCTAACACATGCCTGACTTACAAATAGCCCATATTTATAAATGGTTAGTGACATCCCATCAAACCCATTCTATTATGAGAAACTTCACCCCTTGTGTGGTGAAGAACCTAGGAACTTTGGGAAGTTTTATGAGTCAATAATGAAAAAAAATATTAAATAAGATCCCTTCCTCACACCATACACAAAAATTCAAGCCCAGATAAATTAAGATAACTGAATTTGAAACAACTAACTATAAAGTTAATTTTACATAAAGCCAATGCAGGAAAATATCTTCATGATCTCAAGGCAGGGAAGAAGAAATCAATCCACCTTATGGACAGCATCCCTTCCTGGGCTATATCACTGTTAAATGCCTCAAATATCCCCTTTGGGTAAATGGGTGTGTGAGGTAGCTCACCATATCTCTGTACCAGCAAGAGAAGGGGTTCATGGGTCATCGTTGGCCTCTACTGTGATGGCCTAATTGTTCTACTGGTCACTGCTTATCCTGCTGGCATCTACTGCTGAAACCTGTAACTGGCAGATTTGTGGTCTTTTCTTTCTTGGATCAGCAAGAACTTGGTGGCATTCTCCAGTGACCCAGTCCCAGCTCAACTTTTGCTCATCCTTTTTAACTCTGGCATGTGAAAGTGAATTGCATTTTTTTTTTTTTTTTGCATAGAGTGCAAAAAAAAAAAAAAAATTACAGTCAAAATGTTTCCAAGCTAAATAATGTTGAGGTGAGGAAGACAGTGGTGGGGCGGAGGGTGCAGTTTGGAAGTGGGGATCAGAGTTTAGTGTTGGACATGTTTAGGATGCATATCTCACTCAAAGACACATAGTAGATATGTGAGTGGATATAAGAGACTGGAGTTCTCGGAGTAAGTCAAGGATAGAGTGATAAATGTGAGAATGATTGGCATAGAGGTGACATATACAGATGTTGCACTGGATAAGGTCACCTAGGGTGGGATTTTAGATGGACAAGAAAACAGGTGGGCCTTAATTGTCTTTGGAGTACTCTAATATTTAGAAGTCATGGATCTGAGAAGAATCTAGAAAAAGGAGACAAAGCAGCCATGGGAGCAAGAGGAAAAGGAGAAGAATGTTGAAATGTAGAAGATGTTTCAAGGAGGAAAGAGTGTGTCACGTGTCGCTGATCAGTGGAGTGAGAGGAGGGAGTTGGCCACTGGCCCTGGAATGTGGGAGCCATGGGTACCTGTGAAATCGTTGTCTGTGGGACCATAGCAGGATGGTTCAGCAGAGAAAGGGGAGGGGGAGACAAGCCTCTGCACTCCTCAGAAGCACTTTGCGACCCACTGGTCCCTCCTGTTGCTAGGTGGCCAAGTACCCGATTAAATATCATCGGTTGCATGTACTGAGACTGGCTCCTGGGTTCCTAGTTGGAGCCTACCCAATACAACTGCAAATGCTAAGAGAAAAAAAGCAAAGAAATTTTCCATCAAAGTAAATTAGTAAGTTAATTACATTAATAAACAATGTAAGTCAGTATATTAGATTATACTGGTAGATATATAATATCTAGATAGATATTATAGATAAATAGATAACAGATAGACAGATGGGTAGATGTGTGTGTGTGTGTATGTGTGTGCGTGAGAGAGAGAGAGAGAAATAGATCATTTTTGAAGAGAAAAAAGAAAGAGGAAGGAGGAAGGTAAAGGTCCAATGCAGAAATAATTGCTAATTTAACTTCCGAGAACTCGATAATTCTTAGTGATTTCCTGAAGGTTAGCAATTATTTATAAGGAAACCACTTCGTTGCTGCTCTGGTCACAGGGAGGTTTTTCATGGTGGCTAATGGGGGGACTTTGCAGGTCAATCCAGCGCCAGCAACACCCTTCCTTGTCACAAATGACTACCAGCCTGGGGGCCACCGCTGGAACTGGTCAGAGTTATTCTGAGATCAAAACACAGGGCTCAAATGTCTCAAATCCTTTTCTGTGGGTATCAGCAAAATATGCCAGTATTTGAGGAATGTCACCTCCCATTGACTCTTTCCTGTCATGTCCCTTTGTCTGGCTGTCACCCCTCAATAAAGTAGTAAGTTTGGAGGGTCAGCCTTGGGGAAACCGGGCCAAAGGCTCAGTTGGTCATCAGTACCCCTGGCCTCTTTACTGTGGCATCACCTGTAAGGCTTTGTCAGAGCTTTCCTTACCTTCCTGCTTCTCCAGGCCTTTATCAGCTGCGGTGGCCTGGAGATTTTCTCCTTGGGAGGGAAGACCTCACTGATGTTTTATTACTAATGTGATTTGATGCCTCCTTAGAGGAGGGGAAAAAGAGAGTTCCAAAAGGCAAATTCCAAGTCCTTGGGACCTGGGTAGGGGAGGTATTTTGCAGCCAGGAGTCACCTTTCATAGGAAACAGCTCAGCCCTCTCCGTAAAAGAGCCCAGCCCTTCCCAAATGGAAACACTGATGTCTTTGGCATTTAGAAGTCAGAGTGTAGAATTTTATGCCTGAAACCTATGTAATCCTTGCTAACAGATGTCACCCCAATAAGTCTAACAATAAAAATGAATTAAAAAAAAAAAAAAAGAAGTCAGAATGTGGTGTAGACATCCAAACTCACTCCAGGATTTGTCATTCCTGACACCAGATCGGGTCTGAGATGTGGGATCCCCTCTCCTGCTCCTTTAGTACCATTCCCCCTTGCAAACAAAAGACTTCTACACGGTGAGTAATTTGTAAAGCATAAATTGGACTCATAAGTGGATATTTATTTTTACGTAAATCTTGGCAAACTGAGGCAGCTCCTTAACAGAGGTGATTATAATTTAAAAGGCAACACTGTGAGTAGAAGGTAATAATGGCTTGTTATTTACATTGGCCATATTTACAATAAAATGCTGAATTTATTTTAATAAATAATAATTTTATATTTGCGGACAGTCATTTATAGAAAAGACAGTAAAAACTTCCATTTCCGCTTACTGGATTTTTCCATACTGCATATAAATCAAATCCTTCACTCAATACTGCATTCACCCTTTGAGCTTGCTGTGTTTTATCAGAGTAGTCAAGTCTGTTGTTTCTTAAATCTGTTTTCTTTATAATAAATGACTTTATTGATTTGGTCAGAGCTCAGCTCCAAAAATAGCGGAATAACACTAATGGGCCAAGAAAGAGAGGGAAATGCGAGAGCATTTTATCAGCATGTTTCAGAGTCACAGGTAAAAACCATGGTGGTTTGCAATTTCTTTGTACAGTCACCACTTACAAAGACCTTAAATAGCAGCCTGTTAATAGCAGAGTCCAAGTCACCACATTTTCTTCAGGTTCTGACTTTGGGTGACATTTTTTTAGCAAGGTTTTTTGCTCGATTATTATTATTATTTTTTAATTCAGCTCAATTATTTTTAATAACTTTAACTGATGATAGCGGGGAAGTCTTCCTTCAAGAAAAATGTATTGTGTAGTTGGGACTTTTCCAAACTTCTGCCTCATTCTATCACAAGAAAAGGGTCATCTTAGTTTTAACCTAAATGACAATATTGTCAAAGAAGGTTTAATGGGGTTAAAAACAATTTCAGAGTTGGATCTAACAGAAAAACCAACATATATTTAAATGTTATACCTAGTATTTTATTTATTCAGTCAAGAATTATTCATTGAGCACATACTATGTGCCAGGCTCTACATGAGGGGCAGCAGTTACAGCAAGTTGTCAGGAAGCTGACCTGTCCCTAGGAAAGAGCTGAAGGCAAATGCATGTCAAAAGACATCCACTGAAATGCTGATTGGATAATGTCTGAGAAGATTTGTGTCTGTGGACGTAAAGAATGGGTGAGAATAATCAAGACACCAAGAAGCAAATTCTTTCTCATGGGAAGTAAGTGGAAGCAACGGAATTTTGATGCACTTGACCAGGACTCTTGTTTTTAACAACTTCTGACTATCACCACCCAACCGGACCTTAAAATTAATTCTAGCAACTGAGTGAGAATCTTGTGAACCCTCAGTGATAAACCTGGGATGTCTGATTCCTGCCCTGTGCTCTCTTCAGCATCAGATCATCACGATCTATGGAATGTCACAACCAAATACGACATGTTACAACTAAATAATGCATTTGTTAGCTCAATTTATCTGTTTTCATGGCTGAAGAATGACTCTAAAACTTAGATCTATCCTCACTTCCAACAAATGCTGTAAATACATGGTTGCTCTAGGAACAAAATGGGGTTTTCTTCCGCTAGGGCACCCTGGGTCCGAAGTGCATTAGACTGTGGCCCTAGTGACACATCCCTTCCCGTAGTTATGAGTGGTGGGCTGCTCCCACGTTGACTCTGGGCCTGGCCAATGAGCTATCAGCAACTACAGTGCATACAGGAGGTAAGTAAGTGCTTGCACATTTGGGTTTGTCCTCAGTTTTGGAATCCAGCTGCCATGTAACAAGTCCAAACTCATCATGAGGAAAGAAAGGAGAGAGAGAGAGAGAGAGAGATGGCAACCTCTCTCCATCCACACCAGGGCTCCAGACACACTAGTGGAGCTATGGAGGGTGTTGCGACCTCGCACGCCCTGTGATGGCCACCGTGAGAGAGGGCCCACGTGGGGCCCACAGAAGGCCCACGGGCGGGGCCCCGGCCGTCCCGCAGTCACGAGGAAGGTGGCGTGTTAAACCTGGTGTGAGGGCAGTCCGAGAAACAGCAGCAGGTCCTGTAAGCATCCATGGACTTTGAATAAACGTTTTAAGAAAAAAATAAAGAAGAAAGAGGACAAGGAGGGTAAAAAAGTAAAATAAAAAAAAAGAGAAAAGAAGGAAATTTAGTTGTCTACATCTAGAGGTTTACACCAAATAACCAAGTTAGCAAAGCCTTCCTGAGAGCCCTTCAGATCTTAACCATTTCCTCGGTTTCTGGATAACCTTTCAAACGAATTCCGTGGTCACGGTCCACTATAGGTCTCCACAGACAGCAAATTCCAAAATCAGCCTCCCCGTGGGAAGGTCGCCCCTGGAAAACCCAGGTGCCACCGTGTGACAGAGCATCGCATTGAGAATCCACAGCGAGGCTTTTGGACTCACTCTTCCACCTCAGGGTCCACAGTCACAGGACGACTCGGGTGGGACTAAAAGCTGACATGCACAAAGGGTTTGCAGCAACCACTGTTACCCAATCCCTGCCTCCCCAGTGAAGGGTACCGACCTTGTTGGGGCTTTAAGGAAGGGTAGTTTTAAATTTTGTTTCTCTTCAGTTATGACGATGGATCTTTAACCAGCCTTGGACGTCCAACCCGAAGTCACATCGTACACGCTCTGGGTCTCACCACATTGAGATGAATCAACCAGTCAAGGAAGGGTCATCAGAAACAACTTACAAAGATGAGTGGGGGGTAACTTAGTGAAGGAGGAAAAAGCAGACATCTGGGCGCTGTGATCCTCTTCCCTTTGTAGTTACTATGGCGTGGTTTCCCTCCTTCAGAGAGAACTAACAACGCTTCGTGTCTGTATTTCTCAGGGGGTTCTGGGAGTTTGAAGAGGCCAAATTTTCCTACCTGCAGCTTGAAGATTAAGGACTTAGAGAATGTGGGAAGCTGTGCTTCTCCCAGGTTAGCGATAGACTGAGTCAGTAGTTACAGGAACGACTACTGACTGCTCTGCGTGGGGAAAAACAGGCACGGTTTGGGGTCATCCTGCTCTGTGGATGGCAGCTGCCCCCCCACGACCTGAGGAGTGCGAATTGTGAATTCTTAGCTCTAACCAAGGAAACACGTATTTAGAAGTTATGCATCAGGAGAACTGCTTTCAAATGAGATCTTAATTAGCCAAACTCTTCAGTGAATGTCCATTTTGAACTTATAGCTTTCTCCCTCGCTGTATTTTTGTAAATTGTACTCGTTTCCCATTGCAGCTGTAACAAACGTGGGGCCTGAAAACAACACTGATTTATCTTCCAGTCTGGAGATCAGAAGCCAGAAATGCGTCTTAACAGGCCTAAAACCAAGGTTAGACGGGACTGGTGTCTTCCGGAAAATCCAGGAGAGCATTTGCTCTGTGCCTCGTCCAGCTTCTAGAAGGTGCTGATGTTCCTTGGTTTGCAGCCACATCACTCCCACCTTCGCTTCTGTCATGACATTACCCGCCTAAGGTGGGGAGCTGCCCGGTGCTGTCCTCCGGTGGGGAGGGCTGCGCAGGGCCCAGAAAGCAAGCCTGGCTGCCCTGGGAGAGGCCTGATGATGGGGAGACCCACTCTCATTCTTCCCAGGTCCACCAAAGCACTTTGTAAGGTGGACTGCACCCGGGATACTCACAGGATGTCAGGCAGGACTTTAAAAATCGTGGGCTCTTAGCAAGACAGTGGCAGAGCCAAGATTCACACCCGGCTCGCCACGTCGTTCCACCACCGCGCATTTTACGTTCCACCATGGCGCCTCGCATATAAAAGACAAAACCTTTCAGCCCAGGCCCAGGGACTCGAGATTCTCGTATTTTGCCACCATTAGGGAAGAGGAAGCGTCCACATTCCCCACACCGTTTCCTGGGGTGTGAGCAGCAGTCCACCTAAAACTCTGCTCTTCGCACAGTGTGGGAGCAAAACTCAAGTTTGGGCCGTGTCCCGTGACGTCAGACTCGCCAGGGTGGGCACGTCCTCTGTCCCATTTTCCCTTTTCCCCACAGCTGCTGCCCCTCACGGGAACGGCACGCTGGCCTGTAGAACTGGGGTGTCCACGGGACAACTGGCTTTGGTCTCTTGGATACATTCTCTCCAGACACGAAGCGTCACAGAGAACCAGGCTTTGATTGGCAGGGCTCCAGGCTCACCCCATTTCCATGGCTGCCGCACAGACTGCCCACGTCAGGCTCTTCCAGAATGCTCGAACAGACAGACGCCCGTCTCCTCTGCCGTGGTGTACCCCGGTGTGCCAGGATTCAGAAAACTCCTCGCTCCTCCATCCAATCCACCTGACTATCCACTGGGCACCTTGTGTGCCTCACGCTTTCCTCCCTCAATGTGCTTTTGTGGTACAAACACTTTTTGGGGGGACACTCTATTGACAATGGGAGAGGGGTCTCAATGCCTCCAAGGACAGTGTTCCCCAGGTTGGAGGTTAAAGAACCCCATCTCACCCCCGCTTAATTCCACCTGCATGTGAGGGTGGCAGTGTTCACGGCAGGGTGAGGGCCGTGGCATTGGCCATCGACCACCCCCCAGCAATGACGGTGGAGAAGGACCTTAACTTTGAACTTCACCGAACCAGCTCGGAGTCAGAGGCTGTACTGCAGAGCACTGGGGAAAGCAGCAGGGGCTTAAGGAGGCAAAGAGGCAAAAGCATGTTGTTAGGAAAAATGGTCCCCAAGCCCTGAATTGGCCTTTTATCACTGTCACTCTGGCTTATAAACCTCTGTAACGTGTGGCTTTGAAGAAGGGGGTGCTAAGTTCAGTGCCCAATGCCCTGCCAAGAGCTTTATAATGCACAGAATACAAAGGCCCCAATGTGTCTCCAGCCACACTGCTCCCCCCGCACCCGGCTCCCTTCCCGGGGGGAGAATCATAAACACACACAGCAGAGGGATGCTCCTTTATTATTTTGCCAAGTCCCTTCTCTGCAGATGACCTATAGAAGTGATTTAATGGGGACCTGCTGGAGTTCCCACACTTCCCGTGCGCGCCTCCGGCCGGGCCTGGCTGATTTCTTCGGGGTGTTAGAACGATGACCTGCTCCATTAAGTAGCAAACAAAGTCCAGCTGGATGTATCAAGCTCAGCTGGACGCTTTGCTTTCACACAACCTGCTTGATTAGGAGAATCGCTGTGCCCTTGTCGCACGGCGCCTCATGCAGTCCGCGGAGACGGGGCTGCCATTGATTTCGGCATAATGTGGATCCCCACTGCCTTTCAACAACGGCGCGGCTCTCACCCCCACCATAACCTCGCAAGGGTTGTTTTCTCTTTCCAGGCTCCTTCGGCAGCTTCGGCCTCGCCCTGGGGCTTCGTTCCTGTTACTCAGCACTTCACGACACATTAATTGCAGCTTGATTTAGACATTTCCCATTTGGTGACCTAGCTGCAATCGTACAAACCTGTCAGGCTCGAAGTCAACAACGTGGGAGCCAGAGAGCCAAACCGTGGCACGTCCCTGGCTCTCCTCAGCGGAAGGGCCACACGGCTGTTAGGGTAACGTGGTGCCCTTTGCTGAGGGCGAGGGGGTGTCTATCTGGCTACTGACCGGTCGCCAGTCGCCTCGCCCTTCCATCGCGATGCCTAGTTCCCTGTTTAAAAGAAAATTATAAGGTTTGAAAATTAGTGCAGGGAGGTACAGAGGTTCCATTAAATATTCTGTTTTGGAAGATGCAAATCACAGGGAGGAACTTTTGGGTGGTCAGATCTTACCTTTATTCAATCATTATTTTAAGTTAGGGTCACCTTTTAAAAATCGTTAAGGAAGAGTAGAAATTCAGAGTGACATTATCATGTTCATGTCAGGAGTATGTCTATAGTGACTACGGTGTATGTGGCAAAAATGGGCAAATATAAATGTCCAACAGTGGAGATGCAATGAAAGAACAGTTCTGGCCCAGTGGTACCATGAGATAATATCCAGTCGTTAAAAAGTATGTAGACCTATATTTTATTAGATGTCTATAATATTCTTTAATGAAAGGAAGTTACAACATAAATTTATAGTATTATAATATTTTTTACTAAAATAAGAATAGAACACTTTAAATGTGAGTATATGTGCCTGTTTTTTGGGAATATAAAATATCATGAAAAGCACTTTAGATGTTTACATTCCAATGTGTTATCAGATGTTACCCCTGAGTGGAGAAGCTATGGCTTTTAATAGTTTGAACTAGATGAAAATGCTGAAAGCCTACCATTCTGCCCTTCACAAACATCATTTTTTTCATACTATTCAGTCTAATTTATTTCATTGTGTTTTTATGCATTTTGTGTTTTGTTGATATTGATCTTTGCTATGCTTATAATAAGGGAAGCTTTGTTATTCTTAAGTAATTCTCCGAACTTACATTATGATGACATTTATCCCTTTGTATTGTGATTATGCATTTACCTTTTCTTTCTCTCTTCAACCACCCCTGAAACTCACCTATACTACTCAACAGGAATCTAAAAACATTTTATTTCTGTATCCTCAATGCCTAGCACAGCGCCTGACTCTAGTAGGCATCCACCAAATTTTGTTTAATGAATGAAAACACTCTTAAGATTAAGAAACCACGAAGTTGCCTTGAATTGGTGGGAGACTGTCAAGGCATACTTGCTTGTGCATAATGAGGATGCTGAGCAAGAATTCATTTGGAATTATTTGCGCCCAGTGTGGACAGAATTGTTCTGATCTACATGTATCCGTGCTCCCTCTTCTCTTGAGGAAGTCAGTGCCATCAGCACTAGACATTGAACTTTGTTGTTGTTATTTAAGTTTTATTGTATAATGTCTGAATTTAAAGATATGACTTTACTGACAGTTTAATAATCATGTAACACTGCTGAGTAACAGTCTTTGTTTTACATGGAGAGATACTAAAATTTGGTGATCAAATCCACACAGTCTACAAAAAAAATCCAGGTAGTCTGAATAGTACGGCTTATTTTAGTCATTTGAAAAAACAATCTCTCAACAATGAGGAGACCATGGTTCTAACAACATCATCAAAACAACAGATGCGTGAGTCTTGTTTTTTCTTTCCTTCTCCCATCCATATTTTGGAGAGTCTAAGTAAAAGGAAAGTAGGAAGCAGAAAGAGAGAGAGGGAGAGAGAGACAGAGAAAGGGTAGGGGGAGGGAAGGAGACAGAGAGAAAAAGAAGGGAGGGAGAAAGGGAGAGAGGGAGGAGACAGGAAGAAAGAAGAGAGGAAAGGAGAGGGAAGAGAAGCAAAAAATGTAATAACAGGTCAAGGTGATTCTATGCAATTGGATAATTAAACCCCACTCATTACGATTTCTCTGTATCGATATATGATGCATTGCATATTGTCTACGTAAGACCATCTACATATCTGCCTACCTCCTGAAGTCTTTCTAGAAGAAGCAGTTGACATGTTGGATTTAGAAGACTTAAAGTGATTTAACTCATTGAAAATGGATAGCATAAATAACACCAAAATTAGCCAGTTGAGAGCAATTCTAGGAAGCAAACTAGTTAAACCAACTGAGAGGTACTGAGCAGGGACCAGAGGGTAAATGAGGCAAAGTTGTAAAGGACAATAAACAGCTGGTCTTGAAGCCCAGAGTGAAGACTGTGAGCTTGATGACTTTTTTTTTAAGGAATAAAATAATGGCATCAAAAATTACCTCTTTAAAGGCATTAAGCACTGACTGTACACAGAGAAATCACCAACAGAATCAGGAAAAAGTTGAATGCTTTACCAGGGTTATAGATGTGTTGTGAGTCAGGGGATAAAGGAGAAAGGACTACAGCATTCCAAACAGAAAAGAATGCATATTTAACACCTTAAGCTAAATCTAAAGAAAAGTTATATTGCAAAAATATATGGAAATATAGCTGAACTATTTCAAAACCTAGGGCACATTAAACAAGCACATTAACCTTGTGGAGGTCATAGCTGATCTGAGAGATACAAACAAACTCTTTGTACCTCTGAGATCAGCGGCGAACTTCACAGGGTTAACCCATTTTCTTGTTTAGGTTGTAAGTTATTGCTGGGTGCTTCGCAGGAAGTCATCTCACCAAAACCGTTGGTAGAGTGAGGCCACGTTTGCTTCATCCTGGCTCTCAAACGCAAGAATGAAGGTTTACCTAAAGACAGGGTGACACACCAGTGCCATTTTTCTTGGCCAAACATCAATTCTCCCTCCAAGCTTCACCCAAGTTCCCCATCAGGAATCATTTGGTTGAGTTCTGTCTTCTCATGTTAGGTTCTAAGGGACAGGTGCAAGGTATTATACATGAGACTTGATATAAACCCTTACGCCTTCCTATCTTTTGAGTGAAGAAGTCTAGAAATAAATAGGAGGCAACATAAAAACCTGAGGTGCAAGAATAACTGGGAAATTTAATAAGGAAGAAATGACATGTTCAATTTGAGAATGAAATTGCTTTACCAGACTAAAATTCAATAAGATGTGAAACCTAGGGTCTTCAATGCTAGTAGCAGTGCCCGAACTCCATAGATATGAAGGAATCTACCTCCTCTTCTGAGCTGGAGTTTAAGAGTCCTATTCATTAAAAAAGCAAAGCAAAACAAACTAAAACTACAACAACAACAACAACAACAACAACAAATGACTATTTGTTATAAGATTCCAACTCGATGTTAAAAAAAAAAAAAGCTTTCATGGTTTAAGTGTTTCTTGGCTGATTTTTTCCATGTTAAATTTTATTACATTTATTTTTCACATCACAGATCTGAATGCTGCTTTTTGAGCAAATATGAATTCCAACCATTCTCTTTCAATTCTCTGCTTTTTAGCTAAGTCAATATTTTCTTAAAATAAAAATATAATTTGAATTCTCCAGAGGTCAAAAGCATTTTGAGGAAAAATACCTGTTGTTATTGCAACCCACTGGTTTGATGCCAAAATCAATGGTAGTGGCTTTTCTCAGGGGAGGATTCCATTCAGTACAGAGTAGCCTTCTGTCTCACTTCTTTCACGAATAGAGGAGACTCCTTCAATCCATGTTCAGGGCCAGCTGGTGTGCAAGGTGCAACAATATTTTACATTAGGCCTTTCTAATTTCCTAAACTCTTCATGCCCACGCTCTCATTTATTTGTTAAAATACTTCTGGGGTGTCTTGAATGTAGGAAGCATGCCTTCCTTACTCTCTTTAGCATCACCACAGCACAGCACAGTACCTGGTGAACATTCAAAAGACATTTGCTCACTCAGTGAAATACATGTTACTAGCCTCACTTTATAGGTAAGGATGTGAAGATCTACAAATAGTAAAGAGTGAGTCCAAGATCTTATAATAAGTGAAAAATAGAACCAAGACTCTTCCAGACCTTCTGATTCCAAATCTTAGTCTTTTCTTACTAGAACGTGCTGCTCCAAGATGTGCCACCCCGACGATTTTGTTGGCCAAGATGAGACACTTAAGATTCGTAGTCAATTCTATACAAGTCAGTACTATGGTAAACTCCATTCAGTCTTCTTGAAGGGTGTGAGGTAATATTAATGAAAAGTGTAAGAATAGCCAGTCTTCACAGATTTTATCTCTATTCACCCAACCCACACACCATGTAAGTTTGCGTTTGTGTGATTTAAGAGTTCAGTTAAATTGATTAATAAGATGAGACGCTTCCATAGTTTTCTGAGAAATACTTCCATGGCTATACGATCACTGGGCTCCTGATCCATCCGGTACGAACCTCTGAAGTTTGGACCCCTTAAGCTAGCCCTTGCTAGCTTTATTAGAGTAATAAACCCATGTTGTTTGCACTGCATGACGCTCCAGCTCCACTGCTAAATATTGCATAGTCATTTTAATGATTGTTTCTGAACATTCTGCAATATCTACACAAACTTCCCAACTTGGTTAACAACAAAAAAAGACAGTATTAGACTCTGGAGTAGGGTTTCTTAAAAATGTGGTGCCTGGACCGGAAATATTACCTGGGAACTTGTTAGAAACACAGATTCTGTGATCACATCCAGACCTACTGACACAGAGACTGTGAAGGGGAGCCCAGCAATTAGCAAGCCATCTGGTGATACTGAAGCTCCTTCAAGTTTGAGAGCCACTGAATTGCAATATACGTTACAACTTTTTGAATCCTCAGCTAGGAAAAAAAACTTTTAATTAAAAAATAAAATGGATCTCCCCTAGGGGGAAAAAAAAAGACAACTCAACTAGAGAAAGAATGAGGGAGAGGGTGAGGTAATTTTGTTCTCAGAGGAAATTACCAAGTGCCCCCAAGAGGTCGAATTCCAGGGCTTACATTTCTAGCTAAATATTGCTTTGAAATCCTAATAAAATGTCTCTTTACAGAGTCCTTTGGAGAGGCACCATCTTGTACATGTAGCATAGTGCTGCTATTATCTTAAGTAACATATCAGTATTACTAATGTCAGGTGAATTTTTTGTTTTAGGGAGTTGTTCCTGTTAAAATTTAAAACAACCATTTTTGAACATCTAGCACTTGACTTTGAGTCATTCGTTGGCAGACATAACTCCTTCGGAAATGGCTACAGTTTGAGGGAGCTTTACTTACTGGATTAATTTCTGATGGGAAAATTACAAATATAAATAAATTAAAAGAGACCATTTTACTATTCAGGAGAAATTCTTTACATTCAAACGGTAACTTTATAATGTCAAAATAACCAGTAGGTATTAATCAGTATCTGGGCTATGTAAATATTTGCTTGTTTCCATAGTGATTGGCAAGCCCAGATACAGAAAAAAAAATCCACACATGTTATCACTTCCTAATAATATGATCATGAAAACACAGCTCACACCAGACTGAGAGGAGAATAAACACCATTAATTAAAAGATTTATAAAATAAAGGCGGAGATGACAAACGAAATATTGAGTGCAAAAATGCACAAAGGAGGTAAAATACACCTTTTTTTTCATTCTGAAAGAAACTTGAGCAACCCTTAATTATCTTCCCAAATGCTATTTAGAATTTTCCAAAAATAAAACATCTGACAACTGCTCAAAGCACACCGCACCCCCACCCACAAAACATACACTTTTAAAGTGGGTATACAGCCATGGCTGTGAAGCATGTTTGAAAAAAAGTGAGACTGTTGGCATTTCACTTGAAATCAACTGAGAAGTTCTTTACGAAAGAAGTGAGAAGCTTAAAGCTGTTTCCCCAAGCTTGCAGGGAGTACAGCATATTATGGAGGAGGAGCATTTGGTCAGAGTAAATTAGTAGTGTGGTTCGCACGTTGCAGGAGCAATCTACACAGGAACCACAGTTGTCTGAAATAATCAGGCCCGTCCACAGGCCTTTGGTTATGAAACTCCTTCGCACAGCAGTCACCAGCGCAAAGGCTGTTTTTAGAAATGCTTTGTTCTTCCGATGTCTACTAGGATAATGCAGCACCTTTTCCCCCCTGAATGATTTCTAAAAATAAAAATAAATACAAAAAGCGCAAATACACCCTCGAGTAGCAAGAGAAGAGATGAACGTGCCACAGAAGGTTATTTCAATAGCTGCTTGGTTAAATAGACACACGAGGAGGAAATGCAGCTCAAGATCCTAAATGGAGAGAGGACCACGTCCTTGACTATTGTGAAGGATCTTTTCCTGAGTGCTTGGTAAGGCCAAGTTTATAGCATCATAATAAAGACAGAAATGGAAGGAATTGCAAAAGTATTGGATAGCATCTCATGCTATGCATATGCAAATATACAAATTAATGGTATTTAAATACATTAAAGCAAACTATATAAGTTATAAAAGAAAATTTCCACTATGAGGGGTAGTGAGGAATTCCTAAAAAAAACACAATACCCAGATCACTGATTTTTTTGACTTGGTAATTCAATATAAATTTTTGTACAGAAAACTCAAAAAGCAAAGATAAAATAAGAGGCAGATTGGAAGAAAATATAAGCAAATACTATAATAGACAAATACTTTACATCCTTAATATACAGGGTGGCCCAAAAGTAGTTATACAGTTGAATCACTGAAATTCTTCACAGCAGACTGGAATCTGTGTCATGCTGTCTGTCACAGTGTATGGACAGTTCAGGGCATGTGCAATGTTAATGGAAGACATTTTGAGCACTTACAAGATTAAACAGTGTTACACAAGTGTAAATGTTATTAAATGCAAATAAATTATACCCACTTTTGGGCCACTCTGTATAAAAAATACTTTTGTAGATCAATAAAGAAGAGGCAAGCAGTAGGAGGGGAAACATACCAAAAAAATGTATAGAAAAAAGATAAATCTAATAAACGTATGAAAATATGATTATTTCACTAGTATTTAGTGACTTTATACTTAGAAGAATAATTGTACTATTTCCACCCATCTGATTGATAAAAGTTTTAAAGATTATGACTACCCAGTGTTGTCAGGCATGGGCTCATTCGTGTCTTGTTGATACAAATAGATGGCATTTTAAGAGAAATTTTTGCATCATTTTTCATAGTTCGAAATGTGTTTGCCTTTGGCTTTTGATCCAGCAATCCTGTCAACTTGAGAGGGCTTGGCAAGGTACCCATTTGTCCCTGGGGCCACTCATCAGGGGTGCTGAGTGGGGTGGGGTTCTCAGTGATGGGCGTCAATGACTAAGCAAGCTCCACCCTGGAGGAGGCTGGAGCCTCAGCCGCAGGTGGGGTGCACAACCTTCCCTGGGCGATTTCTGGGAGTTTAGGAAACGGACAGGTGGGAATCTGCCTTCTAACGCACAGGGCGACGTAAATACAAATGAACCCTCCAAACACAGAGACACCCAGTCTCAGATCAACGCCACACAGAAGCCAGGCTGTTTCCATAATGTTGAGTCCACAAGCATTCGACTATTTGGCCTCATGGAGCTCAAATATTTGAACTATCAGCTGAATTTTTCTCCTTATTGATGGATGTGCCACAGTCAGGGTCATTGGAGATTTATTTCCTCTTCCAAAAGTCAGAGGAAACAAGGACAGATAGCGCCCCTGGAAGGGTCACCACTTGATGAAAATTGTCCAACTTAAAATAATACATTTTCTGTTGTAAATGTATTATTAATTTCTGCTTTCAAGGAACTTCCTAAGGAGTCTCTCCGCTCTGCTCTGTCATCCCTTGTCATTAAAAGTCAGTTATATCCAGAGAACAAAGACCCACAGTGAAATAAGTTACAGGCAAACTCATGGTTTTAAGCCAGTGCTGAGGGCTTCGGTGCATCTTTCAGTCTACAATTCTCAATTTGCTCTTTATATCAAATTCCTTTTTGATATAAAGAGCAGAATCAAATGATGAGGAGCCACGGCTGCACATATCCAGAACCAGAACACAGCTGGGAGTTTTCGAAGAAATATTATTTAAACAAATAGTTCCTAGCATCAAAGGATTCTCCTCTCCCCTCAGAAGATTAGAACAAAATTGGGAGGGGTCAGAGAAAATTTGACATAAAAATAATTCTGTAAAGTAACCACAGAGTTTGGGTGTTTTGTGGAAAGCTGGAAAAGAAAAATAGATATAATTTTCTGTCTCTCTCTCTCTCTCTGTCTCTGGGAACTCACCCTCAAAAACAAAAAAAATATTGATATAGGCTCACAACAAAAGACACACAGACAACTGTACAAACAAAATAATCAAACAAGAGTCCCAAGTATTGATAGAATGTTTCCTCAGACATGTACGATTTGTTTTTGCTGCACATTTATTTTTCTCACTTTTCTTTTACATCAAAGATGCATGTGGCTGAGGAAGTGCAGAGCATGGCAGATCAAAGGAGGGCGGGTGAGAGCCGTGGCCCCCCGCCAAAGATAGGGTGGGGGCGAGTCCTTCCTGGAAGGAGATCCAGCACAGCGCTGCTGCCTCGGGAGACCTGAGTTCGAATCCTACTTCCACTCATGTTCTAAAACTTGAGTTTCAGTGCTTTTAATCTGCAAAATAAGAGTGATGGTCACTCACTCTGGTTATTTCATGCAGATGTGGGCGGATAAAAGGAGGCCATCAGTGAGGACATACTTTAAGCTACCATGCAAAGACACCTAGGGGAGGTTTGCCTCTGCTGCCTTCTGGAAGGCTGACGCTTTAGGCACTGGCTACTTTATCCAGATGACATTTCAGGATTCCAGCATTGTTTCATGCTATGTTCACAATAAGGGAAGAAAAGGAAAAGAACCTGGTTGTATTAAAAAAAAGAGAGAGAAAAAAGCTGTAAAAATTGCTGAAACCTCCCTCAGCAAAGAAGCTATTTATTCGAAGTAAACGATTCACTGAAGAGAAAGGAGGAAGCAGGCTTGAAGAGAAGGGAGATAAGGTGGCAGCCCTGCGAGGCCCTCTCCCCACCTCCCTCCCTCCCAGATCTTCTAGTAGGAAGGTGAAGTCACACAGGGGGAGGGGAAGGGACCGGCAGGGGACTGGAGGAGCTCTTAGGGGTTGGGGGTCAAGGGAAGGGAGGGAATGGACCCCGTTTCTTGGTGCAGAAGGAAACGGAAAGCTGCATTCCCCTGGGAAAAGCTAGCCATGACTCGAGAGAGGACGGTGCCAACAGCAGGAGTTTGGGAATCCTGAGACCACCGTTGGCATCCCTCTGCTTCACGTGGCCTGTGTCGTTAGGTAACTAGTTCCACGTGTGGCGCCTCTGCGAACTCTGGGGACAGGAACATCTCGTCTCTCCCAGGGCTGAGGAGAGGGGTTCAGGTGACCATCCACAGGGTTGCTGGCACAAAGCAGGCACTAAAGTGGCGGTTTATTTTCAGGAGAAGGCTTTAGGATCAGAAATATTTATGCATGCAGGGATTTTTCATTAACCGTTAATGACATACGGCTTCTTATTTAAAATGCGCCTAAGTATTTCAAAAGTAGTTTCATCAAACTTACACAAAAGTGTAATTTTTATATGTATACTTGCTAGGCAGGATTCAGTCTGGGGAATAAGTCAATTAGAACACACACACACACAAAATTGGCAAACGGAGTTATTCTCTATCCTCACAAGTCCCGGGGAAATAATTGACTTTTGTAGTCATTAAAATAGACTTCACACCACGACGTGTATAGTGCTACAGCAAGGCGTTTGAGAGGTTTGGGCTCGACATGGCAACACTGAACTCAACTGCACAGATGAAGCACCTGGGAAAGGGGAAGAAAAGATGAGGGCGGAGGGAACGTTACAATTTAAATCAAAGGAGAAGGCTCCGGGGTGCTGCTCCCCACTTATCATCTGCTGTGACAGTCTGGACTTTGATCTTGGTACATCTTGTGTCTGACTCCATGTTGGAACCACCGAGGGAAGCACCTGGCTTTGATTTTAGTTCATTAAAAAGATTGTGATCCAAATGTTGGCCTGAGTTTGTCCACAGAGCCAGAAATGTCAAGATGGTTCTGGGATCCATACAGTGTCTCCTGGGTTAGGCTGACCAGATGTACCGTTTTGAATGGGACAGAAAACAACATACTGTCCCATGTCAAATGGTCCATACGGTCAGCCTCGTCTCATTGAGCTAAATTCAATCGACTGACCGTACGAACCATTTGACATGGGACAGTGCCATTGTCTTCTGTCTTATTTCAAATGGTCTCGGTGGACTGGACCACACCACGAGAGCAAGTTCATGAACT
Organism: Lyroderma lyra; assembly: GCA_004026885.1. Classification (NCBI taxonomy): domain Eukaryota; kingdom Metazoa; phylum Chordata; class Mammalia; order Chiroptera; family Megadermatidae; genus Lyroderma; species Lyroderma lyra. Next base: position 174,300 of record PVJL010001629.1, read on the forward strand.
ATCTGTCGAGAGTATTAGTGGGCACCTACTGTATGCCCTGAAGTTAGCTCTCCAGAGGCAGCGGGAAAAGCTTAAAACAAGATTCATGTGTATAACCGCTCGTGAAAGTCTTTGGAATAAGTCTATGTGGAACAACAGTTACAGACACACACACAGACGCACACACAGACACACACACAGACACGCACACAGACACACACACACACACAGACACACAGACACACACACAGACACGCACACAGACGCACACACAGACGCACACACAGACGCACACACAGACACACACACAGACACACACACAGACGCACACACAGACGCACACGCACACGTTGGTGATGTCAGCCACTCCCTGGACTCTGAACAATGTCCTTGAGACGAGGAAGCAGTGCCGTGAACTGTTTCGATCAGGTGCTTGGCCAAAGTGTCAGGCCGTATTTAATCAAGTAAAATCTCAACTAGAGTATAGATTCCGAAGGCAAGTGACACAGGCCAGGTCACCTTCCCCAACGCATCTTGCCACCTGACTCATCTGGAAGCTCGCCCATTTGTCACTCAGAGCTGGCCTCATGGGTCAATGACAGTGCAGCTCCCTAGGACCCTGTGCCGTGGTCGGCCTACAGACACCTTGCATTTAGCCCCGTGAGACGAGGCTGACCATACGGACCATTATAAATGGGACCGTGCCATTGTTTTCTGTCCCATCTAAAATGGGACATCTGGTCGGCCTAGCTCAGGGAGGCCCCACACTGGTGATTTAATGCTGTGAAGCTGCTGGCTTGAAAGTCTTCGTTTTATCATTGAATATGTTTTGGAAGTGAGGTCCCACAGGACAGTGCGGGGCGGCGTGTGGAGGGGAAACGTGGTGCCTCCGTCCACTCGAAGTCCCATCCCCTGCAGCCTCTCTGCAGTGGACCCATGTCCCGGGGCAGCCCCACTTGGCTGCACTCTCCCCATTCCCTGTACCACAAGACCCACTCTGCATCTCCCCAGGGGCTTCGAAGGCTCAGTCTGGGGACACATTCTGTGGCCCTAGCACATTCTATGGGCAACTCAGCAGGGGTGAGCATTGTGCTCACCCCCAACCCAGGAACTTAGGGCACCCTTGCACCTAGAGGTGGCCACCTGCCATGCATTGGGGCAGCGAGCTGATGGAAAAGGAGGTGCCACCTTGACTGGGGCCCAGCTCCTAAATCCCGACCCTGGCAGGCGTGCAACCCAGCACTTGTCAAGGCTGAGTGCCCTCAGTTTCTCCGACTTGCAAGGCAGCAGTCCCTCGGGTACCCAGAAGTCCACACTTACCCCAAAAGTATCCCGTGTGTGTGTGGGGGGGCTCCCTCAGGTCCACTCTGTGCCTTGGGGACCCTCTCTTCCTCCTTCCAACATCCCCAAATCTGGCTTGCTTTTGCCTTTTCTGGCCAGCTTGGGGTACCCCCAAGGAACAAGCCACTGGGGGAAAAAGTAGAGTGCAAAACCAGTGACCCCACCTGGGAGTTAAATGCTGTTTGCATTGAAAAGTGACACTCCACCATACAAAGAGGACCAAGACATTTCATGTTAATACATTCAAGAATTTTTGTTTTTCTTTACTTAGAATAATATCAAATGGCAAATAAGAACAGAAGAAACAGGGGGAAGTCTTTTCATCGCTTTGAGGCCATTTTTTATCCTATTCTTGAACAAGGGTCCCTGCAGTTTCATTTGACAGACTCTGTAGCTGGCCCTGCCACCCTGGCCCCGGTGAAAACCGTGCGTGGCGAGTCACAGTGCAACACGCCGGCTTCCCAGGTGTCTGCTGAGCTGTTGTGAGGATGCGGTCTCTCCCCACCAGGAATCTTTCCATTTCTTTCCACTTTGAGACAATTGTCTACACTTCTTACAGATCCCGAGGCCAGGCAGGTCTTTCCTCCTGTTTTCCCATCTTCTCGGACCTTTTCTTCCTGTGGGGGTTTCTCTTGCCGGGCTCCCGTGTGACTGGAGCCTAGCTGATCACAGAAGACCACGATGTCATTTTGTCCCATAGAATATAGACCCTGCATCTCTTCTTTTCATTTTTATTTTTCTACTTCTTATAAATGTAGCACTTAGAAAGCTATCACCCGAATAGTCTAGTCTAAGGGTGTTCAAAGACGTGCACTCCATTAACAAGAAATAGAATTCCCAAGAATTCAAATTCTTCTGGTTTGCCTAGTCAAGGATAGGCCCGTGAAATTTTGTGAAATTCCTTTATCTTCCATTCGCTTCCCTCTAAGTTCACCCAACTAGTAAACGATAGAGCCAAGATCTAAGCCCCCTCAACTGATTCAAATCCTGCTCTTTAGGTTACACTCACGTCAGTGGTTCTCAAATTTTAGCAAGCCGAATCCTGAAAGACTTGGGTGTTTTATAAAAACAGCCTGTCGGTTCCCACTCCCAGAGTTTCCGATCCATCAGGTTGAGCTTCTGCACTTCTAACAAGTTCCCAGCTGGCCCAGGGCCACACTGTGAGAGCCAGCACATTGTCGTAGTTTGAAGTCTGATGTTAAACTAATTGCAGAAGGAAACTTCATTTCCCAGGGGGCTCTTATCCTGTGACCCCCCTTGAAGGAAGGGAAGATAACTACTCACACACAGTCGTCTTCAACTCTTCAGGCACGTTTCAGACAGAGCCGTTTTTCAGTCTTACCTGAGGCTGCCTTTCACAGGTGATGGGGAGCAAAAGCAGGCAGTACCAGCACCGGCCCCCAATTTTACCCCGTGCTGCCCAGACCAGCCTTTCTGAAGGTATCGCTTGGCTGTCTATTAAACTCACCTGCTCTGCGTGAAGGTGTAGAAACCTACCTGTGCACGTCTCATCCGCAATTGCGGTGACACGATGACCCACGCTCACGAGTGCGGTGACAATTCGCTTTGAAGTTCTTCGAGGCCGTAGCAGTCATGGAAAAATAATCAGCTTGGAGCTTCCAGGGACACAGAAAGTTGAGAATTACCAATTGCTCCTCTAGAAGCGTCTTCATTCTGCTCTGGAATAAGTTAGTGGAGTAAATTCTCTCTTTTTAAAGTGTTCATTAGAAAAATAATTTTTAAAATTTATAGGCAATTTGGAAGAGAAGCAGTACATGACCCATAATCTCACCACTCTGACAAAACCGGTATCAGCATTCAGGTTTATTTCCTTCCAGTCCTATTTCAATCCGTACTATTTAACTCGGTCGTAATTTGTAATTACACCGTCAATGCGCTCCTTTCACCTAACATTACGCAGTATAATAATCCACGTAATTGCTTAGACTTCAGACTCAGAAGGGTCTTTAAACATCCACGGCGTTTCCTTCAGTGTCATGACACATACAATGCTGGTATTTAAAATAGATGGACCTGCCACTCGGGTCCCGGGGGTATTTCCTGATAGTTCGTTTTGGTTCTGATGGTTCCGTTTCCCCCAAGAGGAGGGGGCCTCTCGGGCCCTGCTTAGGTATCTCCACGTCCACGGATCTGAACTCGTGGCTCGTCTGTGGTCAGAAGCCACTCACTCCTTAGGTTTCTCATTCACTCCTTCACATCTGGGAGCTGTCTCTGTAGGACTGGGGGGCAACAGAGTCCTTTCAGATTATCTTCCTTATAAATGCTCCCTTCATTTATTTGGGGGAGAAGGATACCTTTCCCCCCAGAATTCCTTCATTTTCCCTTTCGTCCATTCAAGCCCTACCCATCCTCCAAGCCCCAGTGATAATGCTCTGCCACAATACCATCTGGACAAGATTGCTACCTCCATGAGACTCTAACGTACCCTGTGCTCCTGTTGTGACTGTAGGCTCTATTGTCCCCACGGAGCCTGGAAAACCCCTGGGCTAAGTGTCCTGCAGTGACTGCACTGTGCTGCTGGCACTGTGCAGTAAACAGAAACAGTGTTTGGGACTAAAATGAGACGTGATAGGAACCCAGTGCCCTCCAGTCATTGCTACTCCATTCTGTGAGGTTTTCTGTTAGAAAAAGAAAGCATTTATTAGGTTTTAAAAATCAAATGTCGAGTAGCAAATAAATAAATTTTAATAATCAAGATAATTAAGGAAAACTGTGACAGAATTATCAGACAGGACAGTGCCTTAAAACCTATTCTTTTAGAAAAAAAGTCCTTTGTAAATAAACATATGCATGCGTACACACACACGCACACACACATTTATAAAGTGGTACCATTTCAGGTAAACACAATTGTATATGAACTAGAATGAGCAGTAAAGCTTCACGAAGAAACGAAGACAGGGGTTAGTAGTCTGGAATTCCTCCCCCTCTAACTCTGAGCCCTCCCCCACTCTGTACACACATCCCTTATGCTCACCACACACACGTGTGTGTTGTTTTTGGCCTGATCAAGAAATTAGAACGTTTAATTCATGTTTACCACCATTTAATGGGAAACACCAAGCTTTCTGTGCTTTAAGAATTTGTGGAGAATAATGGAGTAAAATAAATTTTTATAAAAGGCAGATCTGAAAGTGGTCATTCGAACGGAGTTTCTATACTGCAAAAGTAAGTGGCACTATTAAGCAATCGTTCAGTACTTCCAATGCACACCAAATGCAAGCTTTCCTTATTGCAGTTTTAACTTGTTGGCCTAAGTCATCTATATACTTGAATCAATGCTATGTTTTTGGCTATGAAGACATATTGTGGGTTAGCTTTATCTTCTACATTCAGTGGGGGAAGGGGATGGCCTTATATAAAACAAATTCCACCTTCAGATATTCACCCACAAATCCCTCTAATTTCATGTCAACATGCACACATTTTTTCTAAGCAAAAAAATTGGCGGCGATCAACCAAATGCTAATTTAACGTTCTTGTCAGATTTAACAAATTATGTGTAACTTGGTACATATGCTCATCAAGTTTTCAGAGATGAAGAGCAGATTTACTCCAGTCAATATTCATATCTTTGAGAAAGTTATCTCTCTCTCTCTCTCTCTCTCTCTCTCTCTCTTTTTTTGTATGTATTGGTGCTTTGACATGAACTCAAGTGTATCTGCTTATTTATTCTAAGAGGACAGTCTTAATTTGACCATTACAAAATAGCCAAGATTTGCTACCTCATTATGATATTTTTTTTAATCATACTTGAACTTGGAGCAGCAACCTTGATTGGTGAGCTCCCCATTACAAACTACAACAATTGGAAAATACATATGGGTTCCATGAATTTGAAATCTCATCTGACATCCGAGTAATGTTAATCTTGTTTATATGACAACCTCATTATGGTGCATAATTGCTCAGCAATCTCCTAGCAAATACTGGGTTAAAAATGCACGGAAGACGCCTGTTCTCCTTATTAATTAGCACGTGTCCACTTCGCCAGATCCAGTGCCCAAACTTCATTTGTTATGTTCAGCCAAATGCATGAATAGGTTTGGAGTAATTATTTTCCAACACCATCTAATACCTCTCTGCACATCAATTAAAAATGCTCTTAACAAGGAACTGCATTTTGTCTGAGATCAAATGCCTGGTCCAAAGCTATATCAATCGTGGAGAGCTAATTAGTGGCTCTGCTTTATATCATTTGTTTTACTTTATTATTTCATTGTACACTTCCTAATGAAACCAATTGAACAATTTTAAAATCTTTGTTCAATTAATTGAAGGCTTAAAGGCCAGCTACCTAGTCAGGCTTTCTTCACTTTGAAAAGAAATAGAGGCGAGGGTAGGAGAAGGGGGGAAGCCCATGGTTGGGTTATTATACCTATTTACTTTCTGAAGTGCCCGCTCTATAGATACAAGTTTTAAAAGGTTTATCACCATTCTCAGACTGCTTGCAAATAATTCACTGCTCACCACACCTTTACAGCTTTCCTCTACGTGCGTAACCATTTCAGAAGGATGAGTTGAGACAATAATGAGAGATGTACAGCCGTTAATCTTAAGGACTGAGCCTAGAAGCTCCCTAAATTACTGTGTCCTTCTGTCAGCATTTTCCAAACTGGTTGTCCAGCTTCCTTCTTTTGTGAAAAAAAAAAAAAAAAGTGCTGAGCTGTGAAAACTGTTTACTAGCAGTACTTTGGGGTCAGGATAGAGCTGTGGATTCCGATACAAATATAAATGAATTAAATGCATGCTAACTACCTCAAGTGGGAAGCTCTAATGAGGGGAAGGACAGACTCCAGCTCTCCAGAATTTCTGCTTGCTCATCAGAACCAGGCCTCGGTGACGGCTGGGCAGGACACACAGGGGCAGGGGAAGGCTGCGTTCTTTGCCCCAGGTGTGTGACGACCTGGCCTCTGACCTCTGTCACACCCACCTTCCCCAGCGGTATTCATTTTGGTTTACGAAGACGAAGACAGCCCCATTCCCCAAATCTCGTTAGAAGTGGTTCCTCACACCATGAAGCTTATCACAATTAATGCAAAATCAGGGGAGTTAATGTTGGTCCGAGTAGAACCAATTTTTCCAGCACTGGGTCCTCTGAAGGACCCCCTTCCTCACAAAGGTGAGTCCGTTTTAACTAAACAAGACAGACAAATCAGCACATGTCGGGCCTCCAAGGGACAGACGGTGGTTCTCTCTCTGGTCTCTGCCGAAAGGGGAAAAATCAAGACCAACTTTTCTGAATAGTTAGGCTGGGTCTTAACGCACTAGGGAGTTGTGCCCGTATATAAAATGATGGCATGTATTTACACACTTATTATTTTGAAAACAAACTAATGAGAGGAATTCTATCCTAAGATGAGAAGGATGAGAATTTTTAAAGCTCTTACAAGGTTTCAAAATCCTCTAGCATCACTGAGGGGTGGAGATTTAAAAACCTGGGAATTCCTAATTTACTCGTTCCTCGCCCAAACGTCTGTTCCTCATAATGATTAAGTTACTAACGTTTATTTGTCAGTAATAATTGAATTTTACACCAAAGTGAATTATCCAAACAAATGAACTGCTCTGCCACAGTTTTAAACAGCCCTCTTTGCAAATTATCTCCCATGATTTATATTAATCCTATGGGGAAGGCAGAGGAAAATTATATGAGGATGGATGGTTTGCATTTAATGTAAATGGATAGAAGTATGTGATAGCTTCTCGTGGTTCTGCCAGTAAATTTAACATGATACCCTTCTGGCTCCAGCATTCATTTCAAAATCTGGGTAGCAAGTCCAAGTATAAATCTTCAAAAGGGCTGGAGGTTAGACCGCAGCACGCTCCCCTCTAAGAGACAGGGACAGAGAAGAGATTTCACTTAAAATCACATGACGTTCACAACTCAGAGAAATCTGTGACTTACAAGGTTAAGCACGTCTATAAAGCAGCCTTTTGCAACTTGCCCAGGACTCATTTCATTAGATGAATTTCCCTTTTCCTGAGATATGGACTTAAACCCCATTTCTATATCTTACAAAAAGCCTTCCCTGGAATGCTTGCCTTCTGGCCTTTCTGCCTAAGTTCTGCCCATCCCACAATGCTTTTCTTCTATTCCAGCCAGTCCCCAGATCTTCCTTTATACATCTAGCTCACGGTTTCTGAAACTTCTGTAATAAGAATCATCTGAGAAATACAGATTCCCAGGCCTCTGCTCTAGAAATTCTTTATTAATAAGTTTGGAGTGGGACCCAGGAAACTGGATGTTTAACAAGCAAGCAAGGCTATTTATATCATCAAGAAAGTTCTAGAACACACCGGGAGAGGGGATGGATTGTGCTCTCTGAATGCCTAAGCAAGGATAGCATACACCACACATTTCCATCCACAATTTTTACTGCTGTGTACTACTCCATAATTATTTCACTGCTGTCTCCCCTGGGGGTTGTTAGGCCTACCTTGAATGTGGAGAATTCTTTATTTTGAACACTTCTGCTCCATCTAATCTTCCTAGAGCACCAAGAATAATTTGTAAGGTTTTGATAAGCAGTAATTGGATATCATTTAAAGAAAGCTGTTGCCCACACTTAGAAAGACCGCAGGAGACAGAAGGGAAGGTCAGCAGGAAGGGAACAGGAGAGGAACCGGAAGTGTTTTTGGTCTTTGGAAGGTAAGAAGGTTTGTCAAACCAAACTCATGGAGACCGTTGACATATATTGACTTCTTTTTTCTGATAAAGTATTTGCAGAAATTTTAGAAAACATGGAAAAGCACAAACATTTTTCTAAAAATAGTCATCAGTGCAAGCACCAAGAAATTACCAATATTTTGATATTTCTCTAATTATTTATAAGTCTAGTTTCTCCACTTGCAAATTGCCATTTGCTTCATGAAAAGGTCCCAGGTGGAGTCGGTGAATTTGACCTTTGCCCCGATGGGGGCGAGCAGGAAAGTGTGTCTCCTTTGTGTCTTTAGCGCTCACATGGTTGGGTCCATGCACCTGGTACTAAAGACAAGCCCTGGAAAACAGGCAAACACAGCAAAATAGATTGCTGCTCAAACCAAACCGAGTAAGAGAATATTCAAATTCAAAACAGTTAGAAAATTGCCACCTGAGGAGACAGCACTAGCCAACCCAGAAAATGGCACGGAAGGCAGAGAAAGATGGGAGACGGGATGGTAGTGGACCATTTGAGGATGGGAAGAGGATTTAAACCCTAAGAGGGAAAATAGCAGAATGCAAATTTCAGAAGTGCCTGAAATTAGAAAGCTCTGAAAAACGCCCATTACCGTATCTTAATATAAGAGACAAAAGTGAAAATGCTTGTCATAGAGATGTTGATATAAATTGAACTCCTTGGCATTTATTTAAACATTTGATATGGGGGTAGATCGAGCCACATTCTAAATAGACCTCTTATGCTCCCTCCTACCTTCCTAATACTATAGTCTCACAGACTTTTCTAAGAGGACTCTTTTTGTCTATATTATGCACACTTTCTACGCAAAGCTCCTAAGGTCTTCATGATTAATACATACAGAGCCAATGTCAGTCTTGGATTTGCATCTGTGTTTGTTCTTTTGTTGTTGTTGTTGTTTTTTATTTTTTTTATTTTTTATTTTTTTTTATTTTTTTTTGTGTGTGTGTTTGTTCTTAAAATACATTTAGCCCTACTTCAAATGTAAAAATTCTCTTCAAACTTGAGGGTCAAGGAAAAAAAGTATAAATCCAGCCACTACACAATGTCTTCCTGAATATTAGAGAATATGTTGAAATCTACATTTGCATAAAGAGAAAATTTTCATTTATAAGGAAATGTTGAAGATACCAAACTAACAAAAAAGGAAAGGAAAACGTGGCTAAATATGTTGTCTAGTACAGGGTCTGGCAGAAGTAATGCCCAGATTTGAGTTTCAATTTTATTACAAAATCATCAGAGTTCCCTGATGGTGTAGTGGCTTAAGGCTTTGGCACTGGCACTGTCAGCACTGGGGCCTGAGTTCGATTCCCAGCCATGTAACTACCCACATACCAAACAAAAAAAAAAAAAAAAAATCATAACCATACGGGCTTATGCTTACACAAATAATGCCCCTTTTTATGACTAGGAATCTATACCAAATCTTTTCTAACAAAATTGTAAGCCTGTATGCTTACAATTTTGTAATAAAATCATAACTCAAGTCCGGGCATTACTTCTGTCAGACTCTGTCTTTGTACTACTGAAAAGTAATTGTCCTATTTTCCTCATTCTTTAAGATTCATTGGAAATATGAAATGGTTAAGGAAGTGTTTCCCAGCATTTATTTCAGAATACTAATCCCAAGATATGATCCTGTTAAAGGAGCTCTGAGTTCCAATAAATCTGGAAAGTTCTTGTTTTTTTTGTTTTTCTTTTTTTGGTATGTGGGTAGCTCCCTGGCTGGGAATCGAACCCAGGCCGCAGCGCTGACAGCGCCAGCGCCGAAGCCTTAAGCCACTACACCACCAGGGAACTCCCAGGTTCTTGTTATTAATACCTACTGTCACTCACTTCCCAAAGCGTATTAGCATGTTGAAGTTTCTTACAAGCCCGGGAGCAAAGAGGTGTGTTTGCTGGTTTTCTCTGTGATCCCCACAAATAAAGATCATTTCTCACACATATTTTTACTATTACTATGTGTACTCTTTTTATAACGCAACAGGTATGATATTCTAAATATCTTAACAACTAGTTTATCTGTACCACGGCATCGTGGCTACGTAAGAGATCTGATCATGAAACTGTTTATTGAATTCATCGGGGGACACACTAGTTGAAAAGACATGGAAATTAGATTTCTTTTTAGTACTTCTGATTAATCCCTGCCCGTACACTAAATCAAAATAAAGGCAAGATTGATCTTTTTATAAATTTCTTATTACTGTGTTTAATAATGCAATTAAAGCTATAGGGGATTCTGGGTTAAGGTGGTGCATTAAAACTTTATTAGAAAACGTCTCATCTTCCATATGTAAGTACACGATTATCTGTATATGTAAAAGGGCATCAAGCAATAAGCTTTAAATATCAGTCTCCAAAGAAGAAAGCAGAAGATTCAGGAGTGAAACAGAGACCCAGCATGGTTCAGCCTCTGACTCTGCTCTCACACTTTGGATACTGTAAGGTGAATCCACAAAATCTCCACATTCCCAATTCTAGAGAGAAACAAATGGAGTCAGTAACTGCAGCTTTCCTTCTTCTGACCAGGTCGGGGAAACAGCCCGTGGTGGGGAAATGTGGTAAGTTTGACTCTGAGACAGAAGTGAAGGCTTCGGGGCTGTACAAGGAGTTGGAGGAGCAAGCTGCCCCCTAATGGTAGTGGTACACACCCTCCAACGATGTAGATAGAACCCTAATAAAGAACACTGTCTCTGAAAGAGCGTTTGCTTTTTTCGTCTACACAGTACTTCATTGTGTGGATTCACCAACTTTACTCAATCCAGTCCCTCTTGACGGATGTTGGGTTACAGTCTTCCATAACTATACAAATAACATTGAAACGAACAGTGTACAACACCTATCTCTTCGGTTTTTGGCAGTGTATCTCAGTGATAGCTTTCTAAACATGGAGTTTAGGGGTCACAGCTTATGTGCACGTAATTTTGGGAGACAATGTCAAACTCCCTTCCACACATGTCTACCATTTTGTATTCCCATGAGATAAGTGTTGTTTCCCCAATAGCCTTCCCAATACGATGTTGTTCGACTGTTGTAATTTTGTCCATTTGAGACATAAGCGTTCATATCTCAATGCAGTTTTATTTTGCATTTCTCTTCCTGTGAAGAAACGAAAGTGAATCCCTTTTTATAAGTTCAAAAGTCATTGCATCTTTTTCCTAGAAATCATTCTTCTTTCTTTATCTCCATTGGCTAAGGTTCTAGGTCCTCTTCTTCTCTAATTTAAAAATATATTTGTATATTAGGAACATTAACCCTTTGCTGTCAGTTGCAAATAGTTTTTCCCATTTGTGCCTTGTCTGTCTACTTTGTTCTTGATACTTTTGCCATGAAAATGTGGGGGTTGCTAGGAATACAATTGTTTTGGATTTTGAGCCATAGTTCAAAAATGTTTATATCTCCCACATTATAGAATACCCTGTATCATTCTAGTAGTTATATGTTTTCACTTTTAATATCTAAATATGGGATTCATTAATATTTGGAAAATATTCTAATGTGGAGTGTGAGGGAGAGTTTCAATTTTATCTTCTACCAAATAGTCATCTAGTTATCCCAACACACCTAAATATTCAAATGCAATTAGATCAATTTTTGGCTTTCTGCACTGTCCTATTGATCTGTCTGTTCATGCCCTAGCACCACATTATTTTTATTATAGAGTTTTTTAACATGTTCTTTTATTGGCAAACACCATGTACATTGATCTTTTTTTTAAGAATTTTAATAGTTATTTTTGCTTTTTTCTTCCAAATAAAGTTTATAACCAACTTGCTGTTCTAAAGAAATAGAAACTGGTATTTTTATTGATAAGAAATTAAATTTATCTTAATAATAATGAATTTTCCTATGCAAGAAAAAGATGTGTCTAAAATGGGGTCTTCTTTTACATCTTCTTTTGAGAATTTTTATAAAAACTACTCTTTAAGGCTTGTTTTATAAATGCTTATAACATTTTTGCAGTTTTTCCATTGACTCTTGGTTTCTTCAGATTTATAATCATATCACTTACGAAAGGAGTCTTTACCTCTTGTATATGAATTCTTTTGCCTCTCAGGCTCTTCTGTATAATCATCTATTGGCTAATACCTCTAATATATTATTAGAAAATAGTGATTACAGTAGACATCCTTTATTTGTTCCCAGATTTAGTAGAAAAACCTTTCGTGTTTTTCTACTAATTAAAAAGCTGGCTCTACCCAACTGTCATCTCGCTTATGGAAATATCCACACATTTTTACTTTATTGAGTGTATTTTATTGTGAATAGGTGTTAAAATTTTCAAACACACACACACACACACACACACACACACACGTGGACATATCATATGAGTTTTCTTCCTAGCTCTCTAAATATAATGAATTGTAAAAATCATTATTAAATATTGAACAATCTTGTAAACAATTTTCATTTCATCATGGTGTTTTTTCTTTTTAATATGCTATTGAATTCTGATTCTTAATATTCCATATACTTTTTCCATTGGTTTCATAAAAGCAATTGTTGTTTACGTTTTGTGTGCAATCTCTGTGTGACCTTAAGTATTCTTCCTTGAACCTCCTTAAGTTTTCTGATGTATGAAATTGATTGCGTCATTGAGTCCATATTAATAACTACTTTATCTTCATTGCAGCTTTAGTCTTTGTCATAGAAACTTACTTGTTCACTTCTAAAGCATTTTGTTCTGATTTCTGCCTTGTCAGGAAACAAGATTGCAACCCCTGCTTCCTTTATGTTTTCATTTCCTGATATATCTTTGTCTATGCCTTTATTTTTAACCTTCCTGAATCTCTTGACTTTACATGTGTGTCTAATAGTTACCATGTTGGACAGTGTGTTCTAGAGAAAGTTCTGTACCTTGATGAGCTTCCAAGCAGGCCTGTTTCTAGAGAAGGTAACTGAATAGCAAGTCATAGCCGAGATGCTTCAGTGAGACTGACATAGCACAAAGAAAGGATCTAAGTTTCCACTTGGTTGTTTACGCCAGAATAGCAAAATTCATTTGAGGGCTTGAATTTGAGGCATGATTAGTCTACCTGTAGAGATTAATTCCCTAAGTCTTAGAAGAGGAATTAGATGTAGATCAAAACCATCTTCCCTCTGGACCCTTCTGGGCTTGTCCCATCCTCTGCGTTACCACTACCACTGTTTGGAGCCTTGCAGCTGTACCCAATGCACAGCACCAGGATAAACGAGTTTCTTGGCTGCCATCCTACAAACTCCTTAAAGAGAGGACCTATGTTCTATTTGGTTTTTTGTCCCCAAAGACACAAATAACATGAATGATTTATTAATGTTTGTGATAGGAAGAGGAGACGTTAAAAGAAAGGAGTTACGAATAAAAATAGGAAAGAAGGAAGGAAGGAAGCCTCAGAGGGATTGAGTGAGGATACTCTGATATTGCAGACCAAACCTCCAGGTTCCCAGCTGTGTTCATTCCTCTACACCACATTGGAGCTTCCTGTTAAAGCTTCTAAAAGGAAACACTCTTAGGACATGACTACAATGTTTCTGTTTCAAGTTATGAAGCATCATTTGACCACAACGTTTTCCTTTCCTCCAGTAGCTCAGAAATTCACCTCTGAGAACAGAGGAAACGCGTGGCTGGATTATCAGTAGGCTGTGACTTAAAGGGTAGATGTACCTCAGGACCAAAGAGATAAGGAAGTTGGGGTGATCAGTCAGTGAACAATCGAAGTGATGCATCGCTGAGATCAAAACTGGATACACAAGTGAAAAATTAAATGTCCCAAGTTGAGGAGACAGACAGACATCCTCCGAGATTTCAGAGCTGGAACCACTCGGAATGTGGCCAGAAAAGTATGCTACTGCAGTGAGGGTCTTCGGCGTTAACAATTTCAAGGAAAACACGAGGTTAGGAGAGAATTAGATGGACTATTGGAACATACGTTGGTTGGCAAAAACTAAACTAATAAGTCAGACAGCAAAATCGTGGTTTGGAGGATAGAGAGGTGAGGACTCAACAGGTGACAGAAACAAGCTGTAGCGTAGAAGACAAGTCTGGACAAGGCCGGAAGCACACGAACAGCCGGAGAGAGTCCCCAAGGACACAGCAGTAACGAGGTAGGCGCCTGGCAGCGGAGCGGGCTCCACTCCTCTGTCCTGCCCCAGGTCACTGGGGTGTGAGGAATGAACAGCCCTGCTCTTTGGAGCCCCAGAAAAAGCCAAACTTTAGTGTTAAGGCAAGAAGTCTAGTGCGTATTCTCGGAAGACATCCAGCCACGAGGAGGAAATGGAAGACAGCCCAAATCCAGGCTGGAATAAGAGTGGGAAAGGTGGGTTCAGGGAAAGGTGGGTTCAGGGAAAGGTGGGTTCAGGGACCGGGGCGGGGGTGAGCAGGGGGAGTTGGAGCTCCCCCCGGGGAGCAGGAGGGGCCCTGGGAGGACAGGTTAAGGGTGGTGCCTACGCAGCCTTGAATTCGGGTTAAGTTGGGACTTCTAGGGTCAGCAACAGGCAGTCTTCCAGGGACCTCTGAGGGGATGATTCATGTGACAACAGCGGATATTTCCCAAAAACTCAGTTTGGGTTGCTGATCAGGATGAACGGAATAGGAAAGAAATTGGAATTAGCATTTCCTTGTCCCTCCCGGGCCTGTGAAGACACCATTTGACCTCACGCACCAGATTTTTCACAGAAGAGCCTAGTGAGCTGTCATCCCTGTATTGGTCTTATCCGGTCGTACATGTTATTATCAATACGCTGGGCGGGACTTCAGTGGGGTCGATTCCGCTCTTCTGAGCAGAATCAGCTGTTTCCACGCATCGGAGTGGTCGAGGGCAAAGCGGGAGATCATTCAAGGTGAGCTTCGTCCAACCCGCCGGCCCAGCATCTGACTGGCGGTGACCGGCCTGTCGGGTCACTGCGGTCATTGCCCAGAACACGAGCGTCCAACAGCCAAGTCAATGCGTCAGGCAGCATGCGTCCGCCTTGAAAACCAGGAGTAGGGAAAAGGGGCACTGGCACAGGGCGGTGTCGGGGTGTGAAACCTTAGATCTCCATCCTGTCACCTTATTTGTCATTTCCCTAAGGGCCACGGACAGCTGTCAGTCAAGCCCTGCTGCTGGGAAATCTCAGGCACACAGAAAAAGAGACTACCAAAAGCCTGTCTTAATTAGGTGATAATTAAACATTCCAGCCAGACACTTCCAATCGACCGACAGAACAGCCCCGTTCTAAACGAGGTTTCGTAGCAATATTCCCCCGGAGCGATAAGGTTTTGCAGGGTTCGGCCTGTCTGGGAATAATAATAACAGAAGGCCAATCCTCATCAGGTGTCATCAGGTGACGATTAAGTAGGAACATACCTAAAGAGAGTCAGGGAAGTGGGGCTCCCCTGGGGAGTTGTGTTGTCCTTGCCCTGCAAGGGAAATCGGGCTACAGTGAGCTCTGGGAGCAGACTCGGAGGCAGAACAGAAGCCCGAGAAGGCTCCCCACGTCAGGGCCGTGCGCATGCTCCGAGAGAACGCATCACCGTGGATTCATTGCCCTTAATGTGCTTCCCTAACGGTGAGGAGAGGTCCACAGGCTAATTGCCTGTGGGCCTGGGAGCCTCCTCGTCTCCAAGAGCGCCCCCTCCTCGTCTGCACGTGCGCGCCTCCTGGGTGACTGGCTGGACCCCGGGCCCCTCGGCCCCCGCGCAGACGTCTGAAGAAAGCGCTTCTATTTCGCAATAAGCCAATCGGGGAACAGGTGGTGCGTTCATTAAGGAGCTTTAAATATTATTAAACTCAAATTTTTCTATCTAGCAAGTTCATGGCATGCAGAGTTTTAAATATTGGAAGAGCATTTACACAAAGCCCGTATTAGATTAGCTCTCGGCTTAATTGATGGAATTAAATATTGAGTTGACCCAGAGCGCTGAATATGACTTTCTGGTGGGACCTGTACTGCCAAATACCTGAAAGTCTTTTGTCACTTTTCTGCTGTAATGGAGCAAATACATCTGCAGGGCCCCAGGCCTCGTCTGACCTAAAACTATTCTGATGTTCAAATGCTTTCCCGGGCACCTCACCAGTCATCTGTGGTCTGGGCCTTAATCACACCATCACTTGGAGTCCATGGAGCAGCCTGGGTAGGGCCGAAGGGCAACAGTGTGGCACTTTTGGAAGAAATGTCTAAGTTCTATTTCTATTTCATAGCTGTCATCAATCTACACACACCCCCACACCCACACCCCCCCCCCCAGAGTGGGGCATTATCTGGAGCGTTGTTATTAATTCCTAGAAATCTTACCACACCTTAGACGTTTTCTCCTTTCCACTAAACTCTAAAATTAGCAAGAGGCAACTTATAAAGAGGAAAACTAAACTCTCTGATGGCTGGGGCTCAAGGACATCAAGCTAGGAGATTCGATGAGACTAAAAGTTGCCCAATCGATTCAGATGGGGAGGTTTCTGCAGTTTCCACCAATATTATGAAAAGTTGCCTAAATAGCCCCCTATCTCTTACGTCAAGTTTTTTTCAGTTTCTTCTCCTTTGTTTCCTCTGAGAGAAGAGTCTCATGTCCAATTCTTCAATTTTTCCATTCCCAAGCAAAAGCAAACACATTTTCAGTCAAATTTAAAAGTGTTTTTAATGCCCTTGATGTGAGTTGGTGTGTTTTCCTCTGTTCATGCAATTGAAATCACTTTGCGAGAACTGAGAAAACTAGCTCTGAATTTTTTAAGAGGTCCAGCATGTCCAACCAGAAAACTTGTCCACAAAGTACTGGAATACGTGACCTGCAGCTTCTGTCTTGTAAGAAAAGAGTTTATTGCCCGTTGAAGTAAAGGCTTTGATTTTCGGGGGGTTCATTCTCCAAGGACACAGAGAGGTTTCTACTTCTAAATCTAGCATCTTGTGTCCCAAATAAAATGTTTCTGCCCTGCGGACCATTTCTTTTGGGGACTGCTCGCTGTCCCCTCCTCCCACCCCAATTAATTTGTGGTTCTGAAGTTCTCAGTATTCCTGCATTTCAAAGACCTCACCAATGAGCCATGGCCCTGACTGTGTGAAGAGGTCTGGGGACGCCCTGTTCTTAAATAATTACTCACCTAGAGGGGAGGTGGCACACCTAACCAGAGCCCTGGTAAGTGAGCACGTGTTTCTGAGATTTAATGTTTGCACTGGTCACTTGCCTTCTGGATCTCACATCCATTCCCCATCCTTCCCCTGCCCTGCTCTCTGGAGAGCTAATCACTGCAGGTGGCATTCCCCAGAATTACTTGCTCATCGGCTTCCATTAAGGTTAGGTTGACAGGTGGAAATTGAAGGGCAGGTGGAGGGGAGAAGCCCACCTCATTTCACCTCGGGTGGTACCTCCAGCAGCTCCCCTATGGTTGCAGCTCCTGGATGGCCCCAGCCCAGCAGACATTCTCCACGGTTCCAGCTCCTGCGTGCTGACCATCTGGACCCCCATCTCCTTCCTTTATTCACCTTATTACCCTAACAGTAGTAGCAGCTCGCCTGTTTGCAGCTCTCTCCATGTCTCTTTAGCAAATTCCCTGTATTCATTTTTCTCCATTGAAATACCGGGCTTGGATTCTCACTGGATCCTCACTGATAGTTTTATCCATCCCTAAATGTATAATGTTTGAAGGTTGACAATTTATAAAACAGGTAGTAATAAAAGTATAATATTAATAATAAAAATAGAAATCAATGCCGCACAAACACGTACAGAGAAATACTTACCTATGTAACGGGTAGGAGTAAATTAAGTCCTAAGAAAAGACAGCAACAAAAATCAAGTCACCACCTTCACTGAGAATTGAGGAACCCAAAGCCGGAAATGCACAAGCATATTATGGTCTTCATTTGCATTTTCCTAGTGATGTTGAGCATCTTATTATATGATATTTGGCCATTTGTATATCTTCTTTTGAGAAATGTCTATTCAAATCTTTTGCCCAATTTTGAATGAGTTGTGTGTGTGTGTGTGTGTGTGTGTCTACTGTTGTTGATTTGTGGGAGTTCTTTATGTATCCTGGATATTAACACCTTATCAGATATATGATTTGTAAATACTTTCTCTCATTCTGTAAGTTGCCTTTTCACTCTGTATCCTCTGATGCATAGAAGTTTTTAAGTTTTTATATAGTCCAATTTATCTATTTTTTAATTTGTTGCCTGTGCTGCTAGTCACATTATCTAAGAAATCATTGCCATGTCCAATGTCAGAAAGTTTTTTCCATATTTTTTCTTCTAAGAGTTTTAGAGTTTTAGCTCTTATATTTGGGTCTTTGATCCATTTTGTGTTCTCTTTGTATGCGATGTAAGGTAAGGGTTTGATTTTATTCTTTGATTGTGGACATCTACTTTTCACAGCACAATTCATTGAAAAGACAGTACTTTTCTTATTGAATCATATTGGCGTCCTTGTCAAAAATCACTTGAGCCTGCATGTGACAGTTTATCCATTTGGCTCTGTTTTATTCCATTGATCTGTATATCTGTCTTCATGCCATGCTGTTTTGATTACTCTAGCTTTGTAATAAGTTTTGAAATCAGTGAGTGTGAGAAATCCAACTTTGTTCTTCTTTTTAAGACAGTTTTTGGGGTCCCTTGAGATTCCATATAAATTTTAGGATGGATTTTCCTACTTCTGCAAAATAAACACCTTTGGGCCCTGCTGCATCTTAATAATTTTAAACCACTGCTTGAGCTCCATTTTTAACCCACCACTTTCAGAAGATTTCCATGACTTTCCAACCTCCTGAACCTCTAGTAATATTTTACTAAGAAATTTCATTCTAGCTATAACAGACAAATTAGTGACAATATAAAATTCTATCTCTGGCTCAGATCATAAACTGAGGTGGGTTGAGTGACTTTACAGGGCATCACTTCTCTAACTGGTGACTCACATATCCAGGCTGCTTCTACTTCCCATGCCATTAATAACACATGGTCTCTAAGTGTGACCCTGCAGAGAAAGAGCAGGGTAGAAGAGGCTGCTGGTTATTAACAGTCTTCACCTGGATGGTACCTACAAAACTCCATTCACATTACATGGAATGGAGCTAGCACAAGTTGCTTGGCCCAGTAACTGCAAGGGAGGCTGAGAAATGTGTAGGAGTGTTTCATTTGGTAAACACTGTCTCTGACACAAGCACAGACTGTGGTACCTTTAATTGGATACTTTGTATGCTTTTGAAAGACATCTCTTATATTATTGGCTTGTCTTCCTATTTAATTTTGCGTCTGTCATGGCTCCCAGTTCTACTGTAAGTACTTTGAGAATAGAAACAATATGTCACACATCTTTGTGTCTCCCTTCATACCCAGCAAAATGTCTTTCCTATAATTGGTTCTTTCAACATTCAGTCAATAAATACTTATTGAGTTCCCTTTATGTGCACTGTTTTAAGTACTGGGGATACCTTGTTGTGAAAAGACACTGAATTTACAAAAATCAATTAAATATTCTCATAAGTAAATGTAAAATTGCACCCCTGCAGTCCATGCTGAATAGTAGAAAGTGAAAACACATTGGGTTCAAAAATACTCTTATAACTAAAATTTAGAAGAATGATGTTATTGAATAAACTAAAAAAGTTGTCATATGGATTATGGGAAAACTTGGCCTATGGAGATCTCAAGAGGTAGAGAGTAATGAAGGGGTGAAGGCAAATTCAGGGGTACTAGGCAATTAGCAGGTACTTGGGAAGTCCCTGGAGGGGTGAGGTTTTCAAACTGCATTCGCCAGTCTCCTGCACTGTGCCTGGTGTGATAGGCAACATGTCAGGAGTAATAAAGAAAAATGGCGGTGTAACTGCAAACAGAAGAAACACATCTTTGGTACATTTCCATCCTGTCAGCAGTTTTCTGTCAGACTAATGGGAACATATGAATAATTTTGTTTTCTCTAATAGAAACCAAAAAATATACATAATCTCATCAGGTTGTTTTTATGTCATTCTATGAACAAGTGAATACGAACACGATGAAAAGAAAAGATAAGCAATAGAAATGCAAGTAAAATGGAATGTTGGTGGACATGATTATTTTAGATATTCATGTGGCATCTGTGATAAGGGTGCTGTTTCTGCCTGCTCCTCTGTATTTGATGAACTATGGGTAGTTATCCGAGAATGGCAGGCACCTTTGTCTTCCTATGTTTTTATGTTGGGGAAGGAATGTGTCTCCTTGACTTTCATATGTTGCTTCACTTATTTATTTTGCTCAGTTGTGTGCTTTTGAGCTTTCAGTTTGCTCCCATGGCATAATCCAAATGACTTGGATGGTTTGCAATTGTTAGCTTCTGAGACCAGAACATGAAGGGACTCAGCAGCCCTAAAAACATACCAATTCAAACTGTGAAAATTGTCATTTCAAATTATTTTTGCAAAGGCTCTTTCTTTGTTTTCCAGAAATGTTTGGGGAATTTTATTTGGCTTTTGCCTGAGTTATTAGTCAAGTTGTTTATAAGCTGGGTTGAAATCCAAAACTGGGTCAACCATATTCACATATTGCAGTGAATGCACAGAATAAGTGTTTAATAAACACTGATTGAAATTAAGTCACTTGAATTGAACTGACCTGAACTGAAAAATTAAAGACTTGTGTGGTTCAGCAAATTAGAACATTCTGTTACAAACGGACAGTCCAATCGCTTGCCCTCCAGTGACACGCTCTGCCTCCACACAGCGTGTAGGTGTAAAAGTGACCACGTGCTTAGCCAGGCACGTATTCAAGCCCTGAAAGCAGGTTATTTTCGTTGCATAATGTCATGTGTGTTTCCTGTCTTTGTAACTCAAAAAATATGGGCCTTCACAAACCAACGAGGAAGGGATGAATTATTGAACAACCGTGTTGGGAAAATCGGCTCACTATCTGGGGAAAAAAATTCTCAAGTTAGAATTTCACCTCGGACCACACAACAAAATAAATTCCAGCTGATGTAAAAAAAAAAATGAAATGGAAACAGTAAAATCATCAAAATCTCAAGGAGCATCTGTGACTCGGGATTGGTGGAAGGAAGCAGGCAAGGAGCGAAGGCACTTCTACTTCTACTGTGTTCTTCTCTGCTACCTTAAAAAACAAAACAGAACAACAAACAACAGCCATGCATAGTTTTCAAAATGAGGAGAAAATGTCGGTGAATGCTTTGCTGATCTCAGAGGTGATGAAGGACTTTTGAAACCTAAAAACAATGGAAGAAACAATCAAAAGAAATTCAATAAATTTGGCACAACTTCTGTATGTTAATAAAAGCATCAAAATGTAAAAAGTGTATGGAAAGTTGGGGGAACATTTGCAACAAATATCACAAAACATTAGTAAAATCGATGTAGAAAGAACAATTACAACTTACTAAAAAAAACATGCACCCTAAATTAGACACAAGTATAAAACTTTAAATAAAAAACATGGAACATTATTTCTGTGCATCTAACTTCCACAGATTTCTAGTTTACTGTAGAACATAAAGACAGTGAATTAATTTAATTTTAACCTGACCCATTTAATATCTAGGCCCAAACTGTTTTCTCAATGTTGTCTCCTCTGCTTTTTTTAAACCAAAGTGCTAGCTAATATGGGACACCTTGAGAGTATAAATTGAACTTTTTGAAATAGATTATGTCTCTTTTTCACAACCCTTGGAAATTTTAAAATGGAACAACAAGTAGCTTAAAGGTAGGCCTTGAGGGATAAGTTCTGTTCAATTATTCTCCATCAGGGATGTAAATTTAGGCCTACATCTTCGATTTTTTCTCATCATTTGGACATTCCTCATCATTATTTGAGTTCTTGCTACTCCAGATATAAAGTATCTAGATTATTCCTAAACAAGTACAAGTCATCCTCATGCCTTTAGCCACTTAATATCTTTCTTTAATAGTTCCATTTCTTATCCTCCGGCTCCCTCTGTACCATCACTGACTTTCAGCGTGTTTGTTGGTTGGTTGGTTGGTTCATTTTTCGGGGGGACTTGAGCGGATTGTTTGTTTTTTACGTAGAGAAGAAATATGGCTGGGAAGATTAGACAAAGAAGCAGACTTGAAAACACAAACCTGACAGGAGACACTTTTCAGTCCTATACTCCATACTGGTTTAAAAAATAAATTAGATAAAAGCAGTCAGCCTTGGAATCTGGGTGGGGTCCACCCCGAATAAATGTGTCTCCTTTTGCCATGCCTAAAAAGTGATTGTTACTGCATGACTGCTTCCAATAATCACTGCCCTTTCCAGATATCTTCCTTGAAAAGACAAACACTCCTGAAAATGGCCTAAAATGAATGACTAAAAAACTTGGATGCATAACTTTCAAATAAATTCTCTTCCCACTCACAGAAGAGTTGAGCTTTCTTTAGGGTTTCATTAATTAGCAGCAAAACCCCATGGACCTAGAAGCTAAAGCTTCTATGAGAAGAGGGTGGGGGAAACAAAGAACAAACCTTTAAACTTTATGACGTTCTACTGCGTAACCCCCACACACGTGCTGGCAATGTGCCCAGCACACTGGCACCCACCAATGTCAGTGCTGTCAGGTGGGAAGAAAGGTCAATCCCGAGTGACAGCTGCAGGGGGGCTGATGGTGGCTCTTGCTACCCACTGCCTCTGTGCCATGAGCCCCCAGGGATACATCAGGGGAAGATGGGCATCTATAATGTAAGACAGCCAGATATTAGCCTTGGGATCAGCTTCTTTTTCACAACAGGAAGGGAACGACCATGAAACCACTAATGAAAAAGTCACACTTTGACACCCCTGGCTGTGTCTCAGCTAAAACAATAACACGTGAACAGAACACGACCCAGTAACGGGAAACCAGACCAGCTCTGAGGGTGCTTTTCCCACCCGAGATCTTGATGAGAGCTCTCAGCAAAGCCCGAGAGAAGGATAAGGCTTCCACGTCAAGAGGGCTGACCACACACTCACGTAATGATGCCATCCATCTCTGACACC
The DNA here is from genome assembly GCA_004026885.1 of Lyroderma lyra. Classification (NCBI taxonomy): domain Eukaryota; kingdom Metazoa; phylum Chordata; class Mammalia; order Chiroptera; family Megadermatidae; genus Lyroderma; species Lyroderma lyra. The sequence goes on from PVJL010001629.1 coordinate 197,237, forward strand.
CCGACCCCAGCCCTGCACTTGGGGTAGGACCATATACCTTGTCCAAGGACAAGTAAGGAAACATAATGACAGCCTTTGCCTACCGCATTCCAGCTGCTTCACAATGGCTGCTAATAAAGATGCATGGCTTCTAGGCTGTCCATCTGTGTCCCCAGAGCAAACGTGGCACTGTGTTTTCCTCTTTGGTCTGCTCCCAGCCTAGAAGAAGGTGTCCTGGGAAAGGCGAGCCAACCGTGAGCTGACTCCTAACTGCTTTCCTGAGGCTGGACTTCAACACTCCTGACAGTGCTCTGGACCTCATGCTTCCATATAACATAGCTGTTCATTTAAAAAGTACAAAAGAGCTATAGTTATCTTGCTAGCCATCCAACGCAGTCAAGCCTTGTTCACAGAGAGCGCTTGGATTCCAGCGTGTGATTTAACTGTAAATTGTTATTTTCTGTTGGATCCAAGAGACTCCAGAGGGTGAGTCAAAGGATTGAGGGTTTGAAAAGAACTGGGACAAGTTTTGCCTTGGAAATGCACACACAATTAGAGACTGTTATCTACATTACTGTATTAGTATTTTGAGTATTTATGAGGACAGGTGTTCGAATATAATTGTTCTCCAAGGCTTTCATGCCCTAACAGTTTAGCAGTAATGTTTTGGGGGACTTCTAAACTAAACACCAGTACTAACGCCAAACACTGCCAAAGCAGAGAGCAGAGACTTTACTGGCCTTCTGCGCCTTCGGCTCAGAGCAGTGGAGTCAGATCAGCTGAGCTTCTACCAGGAACCTCAAGCAGAGGAACTGAGAAGACACAGTTGACTCTCAGTAACTTTCTCCCTCCCTCTACCACGAACAAATTTAAAGCCAAAATAATTTACTCACATGTGACACAGGAAGGGGATCCAGACTTAGGGCTTATTTGGCTGTGACAACAAGGCCATTGTGCAGACAATGACAGTAAAAGAGTAACGAAAGCTGAGAGAGGGCGGCTCCATGCTGGTTGGAACACACAGTCAGTACAGACGTAAAAAAAAAAAACAATAAAAAAGATGTCTCTGTGCATAAACAGCATTGGCCAGTGTCCCACATACAGAAACAGAGGGTTGTATAGCTCTTCAGCTTTTCCCAGAGTGGAAGAAGTCTTTAGAGCTCCCCAGGGCCACAGAAGCTGTTCAGATAGGCAACATAAACACGTCCTATGCAGGCAGAGAGAGCACACGGCTCTCAATTTTCCTTATAGATTCAGAGGTAAAGAGACCATAGCTACTGCCTAGCGAGATAATGGAGGCACAACACTAAGGTCTGGTGGTTTCTCAAAGACCCTACATGAGTCTTAGTTGTTTGTAACACAAGCCCTGTGCTTGGTTCATTAAGAGCAAGCTTAACTGAAGGACTTAAGGAATGTTGTATAATTTTTAACCATTTTCTTATTTTTGCCAAGACTTTTGGGGCCATTCATAATACTTACACATGCTTGTAAGCATATTAGTGTTACAGAATACATGTGAATATGTATGCATATATGTGTGTACACACATAGTTTATAAGCCTGTCCTATTACAGACAGTGTTGTGAGGATCGAATGAGATCAGGCATGTAAAAGACTTGTGATGGTGTCCAACGTATGCTAAACACTTGAAACCTTGTATAATGCTATTAGTAGTGTACAATGCCATAAATTATACAAGAGATGAATTACCAATGGTCAGGTAAGACTTAGAGTCAAATGAGTAAGTAGTCATTATCTGCTCTATGGAAGCACTACTGTAGAAAATACATGTTTTTATTAGTGGCCTTCAGTTCATGCTCCATGAAATGCTTAGTGGTTATCTGAGGGGACCAAAGAAAGTCAGGGTTAGCTTGTTATTCCGTTTTCACTGGGCTGGAACTAGGAGAACTTAGGCAGGAAAAATGCCATCATTCAAACTGGGACTTGTCCAGACATGAGGTTAAAGATATCTATTTATAAACTGTGACTTCAGTAATTAGGGTACACACATAGGCTCATGCATGCTAAAGTGACATTTTGTTAATAGACTATCCTGGCAGTTTGGGGGGTTCTTTTAAGCTTTTTAGCAGCAACAAGCTGCTTCCTAGTCAGGAATCTTAAAATAACTATGTCATTACATAAACATTCTACATCCACCTTATGCCAACCCACGTTCTGTTTCTTTTGGAAGAGAATGAAATAAGATGAATCGACATGACCCAGGAGCCTGTGTTATAGAATGCTAATGTTCTCTAAGACGGTGGACGTTCTAAAAATTGTGAAAAGGGACCAGTGTTAAAGGTATGGCTGACCTTTGCGAGATTATTTTATTAGAGAGGTCCTTTGGTTTTACAAGCTGATGTGCCAGAGTCAACACAAATAAGGTGCTAAGGGAATATTGCCACAGAGGTATAAGAGCATAAACTTATGCAGCTTTCTCAGCACGCCCAACAGGGCCCCGGGGAGGGGACCTGGGCACTCTGAGATGGTCTACACAGCTAAATAAATAACAAATATGGCCTGGCCAACAAGTCAAAGAGCACTAGATTTATTGTCTTTAAAATTAACCAGCATTAGGAGTCAGTCAGTATTCGTGACACCCCACACAGGTGGACAGGGTCTCTAGGTAACTTCAGTCTCTGCACACATCTTCTGCATGAGTGGAACTCACATAGCAATGAGCCAGATCAGACTGATGTTTGAATCCAAGTCAAAATAGGGTCCAGAGAGAAAAATCAGGCTTTTTAGTGAATAAAAGAAAGCCCAGCAAGTGGGGAGCCAGCACTGAGACAGAGAAAGAGGAAACTCTCTAAGAGTGGTTGAGGCAGAAAGCGTGGAAAGAACTTGGTAACACATGATTTATCATCAGCTAGAGGCCCTGGGAAGAGGGCAGAGGCCAGTCACTGGATCTGACATCTAGGTAGGATTCGGTCACAAAGAGCAAGTCAAGAGACAACAAACTAGAACCGAAATCAGCAGGTAGACTAACCAGGTCCTGAGCCACTGGAGTGATCTCCCCAGAAATTAGGACTTCATTCAGGGAAGCAGACTGGCTCAATATTTTTTATAGTTAGTCCTCAACGACGGTGCCCAGCAAACAACAGCCTTACCACATTGAATTTTGGGTTGACCCTGCGACTCACTTTGATCAGTGGGGTTTGTCAGAATGCTACTTTGTGTCTTTGAAGCAGGGCCTTAAGAGAGTTATGGCTTTCACTTTTTGGAATGTTCTTCTCTCTTGGAACTCAGATGCCATGTGGTGAGAAGCCCAAATTAGCTCGAGAGACCACAGAGACAAGAACAGAGTCCCTCTGAGCAACAGCCCAGCAGAGTTCTCAGCAAAGCCAGCACCAATGGCCAGCCGCAAGGAGGCCATCTTGGATGGCCAGCCACGTCAAGCCCTGCATGCAGCCCTCACTCTCATTGCATGGAGTGGAAAGATCACACAGCTGAGCCCAGTCAACTCACAGGGTCACGAGAGATAATGGAACGATTGTGGCTGTAAGCTGCTCAGTTTGGGGACATGTGTTGCACAGCAACAGAAACTCGAGTCTGTGAAGGTTTAAGGGAACATAAAGGCACTAATCAACAAAGCGAGGACCTCATTGGATGACCCATGAAAGGCTTTTCACCGCATGCCCAGGGAAGGGAAAATGTCATACTGCCCCCGTTCACCCCTCACTGCAGCGGAGGTGCTGGGCGTTTTCCAGCCACAGCCCCGCCATCTCCTCCAGAGGTCCCAGGCTTCAGGCTTTGCTCCGTGGGACTCACAGATGTCCTGACCACTGACAAGGCGTCTTTCTACATGGGAATGTGGCTGAGCTGAGATTCTAATATAGGGTCATGGCTGCTACAAGACCAACAAGGGAAAGGCAGGCGTTGATGGAATAAGAAAGCACATAGGCATTTCAAGAAAGTTCTACCTACATGCACTTGAGAAAAAAAGAGTCCTACACAGAGGGAGCGGGGGTGTGGGGAGGGGATTGGAGGTAGGAGAGTCGAGAGACAGAGTAAGAGGGCGGACATCAGACTGGCAATGGCAGTGCACCTTTTAGATGAGGCAGGTTGAGACAAGCTGAAGGAGAACATTCAGATGACTTCAGACTTTAGCGTGGGTGACAAGAGATAGTAATGTCACGTTCTAGAATAAGAAACAGCCTTGTAAGTAAAAACTAATAGGGCGTTCTAGAGACAAAGCCAGACTATGTTGGAAAGAGGAGTGAATGTATTTTGAGGAAATGGAGGACATGAAGAGGAGGTGACAGGTGCAGCATGCTACCAACTACTTACTGAGGAATCCACTCCGGTGATCTTTATCAACCTGTTGCAGCACCTGATATAGTTGGAGAGGGACAATCAGATCCAAGAGGTCTTCAGTTAACCTCCCAAACGATGGCCAACCTTCTATTCTAACAATTGGAAGCGGGTTACTTCTACTCCATAACACACACACACACACACACACACACACACACACACACACTTCAGAGTCAGTAGATATTTTCTACTCCTGCAATCTTTCTTGTTCTACCTCCAGCAGAAAAGAAAAGGAACTGATGACCATTAGGTGCAGAATTTCCCTCCTCAGAAATCGAAGTTAATTAACATTTACTGAACCTTTCCTGCACACAGAGCACAGTGCCAAACTCCTACAGGAAAATGAGAATGGATGTGTAGGTGTGGTAGTAAAAATACATCCGAGGAGAAGCAAGCCAGTGTAAAGTTAGTTAGAGCCAAGCTTAACACTTCTTCCCATGGCTGCAAAACTCTGCCCATCAGTAAATAAATACGCTCATAGTAGAAAGCATTTGCATGCATAAATACGTGCTATTTAAGTTTCTAAAATCTATTCATGAGTTCAAATACTGGACCATTTCTAATCACCTCCCTGCAAGTAATGAAAGAATGTGAGGAGTACAGACTTAAGAATCCTTTCGCACTGACATCTACAAACCCTCTCCAGTCCTTCACAGGCCACACCCTGGGAGAGGCTACATCTGCAGATTCACAACCCTAAGCTACTGCATGGATAAGCCCTTATCCACATGGTCATTGGCTTACCTTTGTTATGACACTGGCTTTCAACCCAGGCTGCCATTAGCATGATGGATGCTTTAAAAAATAGAGAAGCCTGGTTTGCCCACCCTCAGACTTTATACCTATGGAAATTAGGCCCAATTAATGGTAACTTTGTAGATCGCCCGAGAGGACTCTAATGTGCAATGCCATGGGAAAGCCTAAATCTCTAGGCCTGTCAATCAAACCAGACTCCCACCCACTTTCCCAAATCTATCTTCAACTACTTCCTGCAGTGGCCTGAGGGTTCCTGCTCCCCCTGTTGCTCATATGTCCACCTGGGACACACCCCCTCCTTCCTCCTCCACTTCCCATGTGGCACTTCTGCTTCAAGGTCTAGTTCAAACCAAGCAGAAAGTAAACCTATTTCTTGGTGTATATCCTGGTGCCAGGCTATCTCAGCATTTCAGTTTACTTGTGAAGAAAGTGTGTGACCAGCGTCACTATCCAAAGGGCCCATTATGATGGAGAAAGATCCACAGCTCCTCAGGCCATCAGTGCCAAGGTTTGGGTGTGGGGCGATATTCCCTATGCACAGTGCATTCAATTCAGAGACATCCCGTTACATGGTTAGTCATAAAATGTAAGCTTGTTTCTCACAGCTTTGTTTTTTACTGATTCTCCATCCTGCACTCACACCCACCCCCACTGAAAGCATAGGTAAGGCCCTTCAAATGGAATACTTCGTCCACAGGACAGTATGAATTAGCGTACATATCGCTTCTCGGCCTTTCGGCTAAGGTCAGGTGTGTGAGTTAGTGTTCAACCCCAAGGTAGTATCAGGTACCAGTCACTTGTCCTTGGACCTGATGAAGTGTTTGTGGAAGAGCTGGGATAAAGGAATTAGGGAAAGCCTTGGAAAGTGTCTGCCCTCCCGATGGTCTCACCAGATACTGAGATCTGAGAGGTCTTGTCTTTTTGACTGTAAACTGTGAGAACAATGTGATGGTACTTCTACCTGCCTTCTTCTCTGAGGAGCACTCACAATGGCCACGACCGGCCCATTTCCAGTGAACCCCACCTCCTAATAAGTTAGGACTCAACTGACTGCTTTCTGGGTGGAGACTGCTGAGGTGGAGTACCCTCCACTGCTCTCACTGGATGTCTGTCCTAATACAAGGAACGACATCTACGCCAAGTGTGTGCCCTATATTTTGAGGCTATGGATGAACCAGGCCTGGGTAGCTGAGACATAAACTCAGGTCCTGAGGCAGTGAGGCCCACCTCCCTGACACTCAGAGAACCCCTTTACTCAACCCTGAAGTACATGGAGGAAACACATGCTGGAGCCAAAGTTCCTGGCCAGGGGCCCTCTGGGCAGGAGGCGGGTTGGGGCCTTGTACATGTGGGCCCTGTAAGAAAGGATAAATCCTCTTTCTGCCTGTGTCTCAGGTTCGAATACAAGGGTAGTAAAAAATCATGGCCCCGTCAGTAACAGGCATAGGAGACAGAAATAAGAGGAGAGTTTCTGCTGTAAATTTCTCTCTGGAGGCTTTTTCTGTCATGGAAATGGCCAAGTATCTTCTGAACCCCAGTAGACTGAGTATGTCGTCAGTCCATTGTAGGAAAACAGAGTGACATTTTATAAATTCCCTTTCTATACGACATAAATTAGTTCTCACACCATCATTACTCCTGAGGACTTCAGGCACACAAAGTGACAGCACATGTTCTCAGCGAGCAGACTTGATTTGGCTCTTCCAATGAATTAAGGAACTTGCTTTGGGAAATATGAGGAAAGACATACAGGTATCAAGAGCTATAATCTGGAAGCCTAAAAGGCCAATTCAGATGCTCTGCTGAAATTTGAAAGAAAACCATAGCAAAGGGATAAAGTTTTATTAAGTATCATATTTTCTTTCTCCCATATCAACAAGTGTATGTATGTACATGTATGTACATGTGTGCACATGCACACACATACATCATGAATAAATTGTATTCACTCTCATTTTTCAATTGATGAAACTAAAGCTAGACAGATAATGTTAAAGTCATAGGTAATAACTGGCAGAGATAAGACCCCAACTCAGCCATGTACACATCTGTGCCACTTCTAATTTCAGAATTGCTTATACGAGGGCTGTCTGGAAAAAATCCAGCCATAAATGCCTCTATTTTTCATATTAGATGGTGGGATACTTGATGAACCTGTTTCTTTTGCTTTCATTGAACTGTTCACTGGCTCCCATGCCTAAACCAGGAGGGAGTACAGTGGAGAGGCTGAGAGAAGTTTCTGGAGCCAGAATGCCTGAGGTCAATGCCCAGCTTCTCCACTTTCTCGCGGTGCTATCTTAGGCAAGTTACTTAATATCTCCACACTTCAGTTTGTTTACCTGTCAAATGGCGATGGTGATAACAGTGTCTGCTTCCTAGGTCATGGATCGGCTTAAAGAAGACAATACAAGTGAAACATCGAAAATAGTACCTGACGCTGTAGGCAACAATGAACTCTTCCTGGTTTAAGCCACTGTGACTTCGGAGTTGTCTGTTTCCGCAGCATTGCTTAGTATGGAATGACCAAATACTGTACAATAAATTGTCAGTTGAATTAATCTCAATTGAGTCCTTACAAGCAAAAGTCATGTGGCAAGAACTATTGCTGAAGGGGGCTGTGGATTTTTGCTTCTATTGTGTCCCTAAAGTCAACCAGTTTCTCTTTCAAGAATTATTTTTAGTTATGTTCTAAAGATCAGATTTCTTCTGGTGAACACCATTATCTATCAAAAATTCACTTATTTTTATCACCAATGTATCAGCACACCAAAGAGCATATAATGAGCTGAAGAAACAATGTTTTCTGCTATTTCTCAGGGATTTTAGCAGCTGATACTAATTGATCCTATTTTTTAAAAAAATGGCCTGTAGTACACACAGATCTAGTCAAGCTTTCTAAATAATATTATGCTTCTAGATGAAAGATAATTGAGATATCTGAAGTGATATAAATAATAAATTCCCAAGAAGTCCATTTTTAATAAATTCAAAACGTGAGGGACAAATCTGTCCTAAGGATTTCCATCAGAGCTGGCTGCCTCATCTTAATTTCCACAAATGTGCTTCGTTTACACATTTCAATGACCTCAAAGAGAAGAGAGACCGCCAGCCTTGACTCTGGGTTTCTATTGTTTCCTGGTTGAATTCAGGGAGTTGAAAGCAGAACACTTCCCTCAGCAGCGGTTGGCTGTTGTAGAGGTGTTCCCCATAGCTCTTTGAAGGAGAGAACGTCAAATAAGAAATTCATTGATGTTACTCAGGATGAAAAGAGGGACCCACGCCCCTGTCTGCAAAAGGAGATGTGACACGGTAGTACCTTTGTGGCTCATCACAAGCCATAGTAAGCCTCTGTGAAACCATGTAACAATGAACTTTTAAAAATGTGCATCAGCCGCCCATCCATCCATATCACATAAATACATAATTAACTTCCGAAACATGGATAGTTTTGGCATTTAAAAATGTATATTAATTACTTGATACCCTGCCAATTCCAAGGTGTTTATGTAAACATTGAGTTGAGAGACTTCTTAATATGCACAGAATTTACTTGGTCATCTATAATCATAATTGACTAAATACATAATTAGAGTATTTTTAAAACATGTATTATAGAGTTAGTAATCTTTAATGAAATTTTGCATCATTCTAACCTAAGGTGTCAAATCTTAATTAAAACTTAAAATTCATGGATCATTGACCAAACCACCATAATTGGCTTGGGCATATGCACTACTGCAGATCACCAGCGAGCCAACACCTCAAAACAACCCCTCAAAAGCTATGCTAAAGGTGTGTTGATTCATCCACTTGGAATATTTCTCACAAAGAATTAACCATTTTAACATCTTTAGAACAGTAATTTTAATTATCCCCAGTTGATGTGGGAAAGCTTCTCTTTGCGAATGAAGACCAACTAATTAAAGTAGAAAAAATATAGAAATTTTAAAATCACCATTTTGAAATCTAATCCTTCACCCATAAAAGAATTGATTCAGACAAGGAACATAAATGGAGTTCAAAACCATTGGATAAAATCTTGTGTGGAGGAAAAGCTAGCCCCAAGGTATCACATGTTGTCCCGAAGGTATCACATGTCATCCCACAGATTACTTGCTAATTGTGAAGAAACAAATGCATCTTTACACCAGAGGAATCTGAGCATCTTATTTTATCATCACTGTTAGTGGAAACTTCTCAATGATGTTCTGAGATGCAATATGCAGTACCTACCAACACCTGTGAGGACGTCTTGCTAACAATGTTTAATCAAGCCTTTTCCCTACCTGCAGTTTTCAGGAACTAGAACAGTGAAAACTCCAACAGTAAGCAATCAGACTCAGCCAGGATAGGAGACACACCAAGACACTGGTCTAGTCACTTCAAAAAGTCAATGCAGTGAACTTGAAAAACAAGAGAATATTACAGATTACAAGATCTTCACAAAACTACAATAAACGCAGGCAATGAATGAAGTTTAAATCCTTGTTTGATATGAACAGCTATAGGAGACATTTTGGGGACAACTGGGGGAATTTAAATCTGGATTGGCTATTACTTTAGTAATTATTGCTTATTTCCTTAATTGATAGGCAAAATGTGTTATATTTAGGAAATAGTTGCTAAATTATCTCTTCATGATGACCGCAATTTATTCAAATCATACAGCACATACACACAGAAAAATATAAAACAAACATAGTAAGTGTTGATTGTTGTACCTAAATAGTGGGTATATATGGGCTCATTAAATAATATTTTCAATTTTTTTATGTTTCTATATATATACATACAATTTTTTTTGTATGTTTGTGTATATATGTACATATATTATGTATTATATTATATGTAATATATACGAGGGCTGTTCTTTTAAAATCCAGCCATTGTCAATATAACAAGAACAGTTACAAGGCTGGATAATTTCTGGACAGCCCTCGTACATGTTGGGAGGGAAGAATTCTTGCTTCCATTTTCACATATTGTATTTCTTGCTTTTTCAGTAATTTTTATAATAAGTGTTGTGAGAATATTTCCCCAGAATTATGTGTATTTAACAGAGTATGACACATAGCCCTTGTTTACTTACTGCTTGTGTTTATTTGGAGCTTATTGCATCAGAGCTATTTATACTATTTGGTACTTTCAGAGATCATTTCTTTTTGTACTACTGAGAGGTGCAATTCATTTATTCTAGCTGCATGTATTTATTGAGCACCTACTGGGTGCCAAACACAATGCCTATCCTCAGGAAATAATGGTAAGTGATCACAAATGTGGACCCACATTTGTGGACCCAGATGTCATAAATCTCATGGTCGATTAGAGAAGAGACACTTGAATCAAATTAGTGCATGGATGAACAGTAACAAGCTAGTAATTGTCATGAAAGGAAAGCTCAGGGAACTAGAGACGAGTGTGCTTTGGGGGCAGGGCGCAACTCAGTATTGAGAGGTGAAGGGTGAGTCAGCATTTCAGTAGACGAAGGAAGTGGGAGGGAAACAGAGTCTTCAAGCTAGAAGTGGGCAAGGCTAGTTCCAGGGACAGGAAGACCAGTGTGTTTGCAACAGAAAGGGCAGAAGGTATGAGGGTGCTAACGTGGCTGAGGGGTGAAGAAAGGCCATGTCCCTCACAGCCGTTAGGCTGCACTGATGATGCCGATCTTTATTCAAAGAGTATTGTGAATACTGTCATCTGATTAGCATTTTTAAAGTTCTCTCAGGCTATAATGTGGTGAATGGAGTGGAGGGGACCCAGAGTGGAAGTGGGGCAAGCAATTTGGAGGTGATTGTGAACGTCTGGGAAAGAGACAACAGGGGCTTGAAGCGGGGTGGTGGCACCGGAAATGGAGAGAAGCAGATGGATTCAGAAACTACTTAGGGAGTAACATGGACAGGCTCTGTGACTGACTAGGTAGGAGGAGAGGATGAAAGAGGCACCAAGGGTCACTCTTGGGACTCTGCTTTGAGCTACTGAGTAGAGAGCCCTGGAGGAGAAATGAGTTCACCTGAATGAGTCCATGCTGGGTTTTATTAATAGATATGCTGCATTAAGGGCATCTCAAGCCATCAGTGTCAGCACAAACTCCACTGGCTCATGATCTAATTTTAGACATTCAAAATGTGGGTATCACTTTATATGAAACAATAGTTTATATTTCCAAATGAGGTTTCTACCTTGAGGAACAACACATCATGCCAGGGATCCTGTCATTGTTGGAAATGCATCTGGGGCTCCTCCACGAACATTGTGTTTGAGAGCCAGTTTGTAGCTTCTGCACGGTCAGCCCTGAATTCAAAGGGTGCTCCCTGAGCTCCTCTGCGCATCTCAAAGCAGGGCCCACTCTAGGCCTCACACTGTCTTTTCCTTCTGCTGCATTGCAAGACTCTGAGCCATTGGAATTTGCCCACCCTGTAGATTAGGGTGGTGAATATAGCAGTTCCTTGATAAATACTTACTAATTAAGTATAGAAAATGTATCTCATTACTTTCCCATCATACTAAAGTTTTATTCAAGTTATCATTCAACTTCTTAAAAAATAGTCTCTGAAAAACTTGCTCCAGTGTTTAATAATAACAAAACCAACTCACTAGGGAAAAAGAAGAAGACGATAGAAGACAGGACAGAAAGAAGGAAGGAAGGATGGATGGATGGACGGAAGGAAGGAGGAGAAAAGGAAGATGGATGCATGAATGATAAAAGTGTCACAGGCTCTGAAAAATCTCCTTTCAGATACATTCCAGAGAGCCCTGAGATGATCACAGAGCCTCTTAAAGTGACCATTTTGAGAAGGATAAGTTCCATTCAAACACCCAAACCTTGACACTTTAAAGAAACTATGTCTACAATATATACACACACACACTACACAAAATATTTAAATGATAAGAGTCAAATTCAATAGTCCAGCACATATGACAGAACAATGAAAATTCACCAGAAAACCTAAACTAGCCATTTAAAAAAAATCTATTGTGCATCAGGCACATTGGAGATATTTATTAAAAGTGCTAATTCTTAAAAGCCTATTGAGCCAGAAATTTTCTATGTATCCTGATCCCTGTGTAGCTGAATGAAACACAGATGGAAATTTCTGGAAGCCTGTACTATCTGAGCTCTGGTCTTGGCTCTGTCTTTCAATATCTGCTGATCTTGGGAATGCCACCTAACTTCTCTGGGCTCAGAATCTTCTGTAAAGAAGGGAAGCTAGTTTCTAAATACCTTCTAGTGGTAGGATTCTTTGTCATGTCATACTCTGCTGCTTCTGCTCTCTGAGTGGCCCAGCACACTAAAAGTTATTCTTAGTTCTGAACCCCACAATTGTCCTCTGATTGTCTGGACAACATGGGCCCTGACTTTATGTTCATTCTCGTGATTAAGATGACCGTAAGATGACTGACCTGGCCCAATTTGCCATCTCACACTTGGTTTTCCACAATTCCAAACTCAATAATGATTCCACAAAGTGAAGGATCCTGCAGAGCTGGGATCATGTACTGCAGGAAGACCTCTAAGAGTGGGAAAGGGAGAGATTAACAGAAAAGAGAAAGGGAACTCCAGGCAAACAGAACAGTATGAACAAAACAGGAGAACAGAAATGGGCAAGAAATGCTCAGGAGCCACCCTATCACCATCAGAGCATTCATGTCAAGAAGTAGTTGGATTCAAGAGCAGTATCCTAGAATTCTGATCGAAGTTTAGTTTTGCTTCTATCCAAAACATCTGTGCCAGAGATGAAGCGAAGGTTCAATGAAGAGTTTTGCAAGTGTGAACCAGTGCTACAATCACACATTGGAGTACGGTTCTCTCATCAACCACGACAGTGATGGTTAAACCCACTTTGCATATGCTACTTAAAATGCATCTCATGTATTGGCAAACAAAAACATCTGCAAACGAACAAAGGTAACTACATGGGAAAGAGACTGTGTGTGCTTCCAGAGACCACAGTCTTTCAGAAGTGGGTAGAGAATTAGACTGTGCAGGCAGGAGACATTTGGCTGGGACAGGGCTTTCCTGCCAGCTCAGCCTCTGCCATGTCATGAGTCACAGAACTGGCAGGCGCTGAGTACACACACAACTTAAGACCCTCTCTGCTTGCCAGTTCTACGGAGTCTATGGTCCCCAACCAATGCCCACTTCTTTGGGGAGGATTATGTGTGAGTGGAATTTTTCCATGGGGTGGGGGTTGGGGGGAAGACATACAAAACTTCCTTTATAATAAGTTGATAGAATGTTCCCAAAATTCAAAGGGGGAAAAGAGTCTATTACATCCATGACTGGGATTTTCCTTTATCCAAGATAATTTGGACTGAAGGGGAGTTTGTTGGCTGCCAAGGCTCCCAGGACAGGCAGTTGCCAGCAAGTTCTCTGAGAAAAGCAGCAGATGGCCTCGGGGGAACATGGAAGTCAGCCAAGATGCCCCTGGAGAATCGCTGATTGGGTGTCCTCATTACTTTGGGCACACAAGCCCCTAGGCAATAACCAAGCCCAAATTTCACTTAAGAGTTTTAAAGCCTGAGGGATGCGTGAGTTGTATGCCACAGAAGACAATGGTCCCACCCGAGAACTGGAGAAGCCAATTCTTCTCCCCAAAGTCATCCTGGCCCGTGTGTGGCACAGCAATGACTCACCTTTCCCAGACGAGACCCTGAGCCAAGTGCTCATTCCATTCCCGTTGATTTCATGGGTAGTTTTAAAGGGCTCACAACTTAGTCACCTGTGCAGGTCAGGTCAAGTTGGTTCACTGGTTCATGCACAATATTTGCTAACTTGAACGAAGGTGCCATGAGTTTGATTAAACTTGGTAACCTTTCCTGGTGGCAGTTTAATATTTCTGGAGGAAGTTCACAAAAATATAGGGAAAGAGTTCTGTTCTTACCTAGATCAGCCTGGGCTTAGGCTCAATCCTATTTTAACCTTGAGTCAACTCACAAACATTCATTGGATATATATTCTTATACCCACCATGCTAGGATGGGCACCCACCATCCTAGGATGAATCAAAGCAAATAAACACAGAATAACACACAAAAATAAAGCACCATCAAAGCTCTCTTTTAAACAGTCATCCATAAGCAGGTTTGATGAGTACTGATTCTGCTCAACACCATACTTCAAGATACTGAGTGAGGGGAAAGGGTGTGTTCTCAAGGATGCTTTAACCTAGCTGGAGAAATGGTACATCGAATACTGTACTAGGGCACAAGACAATGCATTAGTTGGGTATATTGGCTCTAATGCCTTAGAATAGACAAGATACTATTTTGCAAAGTGTCCTCTCTGGTACATGGGTTTCACTTTGGAATGTTGAAGTTCAGTGCGGTTGGTGAACTGTCCGAAGAAAACCTTTTGTAGCCAATCTGCTAAGGGATTTGAATACCTGTTGGAGAGATTGGATGCCGTAGAGAAAATCATTTGTCCATCTCTTAAAATAGGGACTGTTAGTCATCTTAGCTAAGCACTTTGGGCTCAGTGAAATACCAAGATGTTCTAATCTGGGCTGTCAGACCATTTATTTTGGAAAGCTTCAGACATACTGTTCTTTGCTTGATAAATATGAATACACTTTGCATTTCAAGTTTTTATTTTTTTTTATTGCTCTCCTACTTTAAAAAACATCTTGCACTGTAGAATTGTATGCCTGAAACCTATGTAATCCTTGCTAACAGATGTCACCCCAATAAGTCTAACAATAAAAATGAATTAAAAAAAAAAAAACATTACATTAATCCAACAACAACAACAACAACAACAACAACAAAAAAAAAAAACAAACAAACAAAAAAAAACATCTTTATACTGAAGGCAAAAATAAAAAATAAAAAATCATATAACAGGGACAGGAAGTAAAGCAGGGCAAGGTGCTGATGTCTCCAGCACAGGCCTTGCATGTACCTGGCTCAATGCCTTGGTCATACTGCTCTCTCTGTCTCCGCTGCCCAAGAGCTCATCTCTGCATATCTAAGTCCTCTTCGTCATTCAAAGCCTCCATCAGATGCCACTTCTAGAAAGCCCCTCCGTATCTCCATCTCAAGCAAGTATAATCTCTCCTTAGAACACTGATTCTCTCATAGCATTTAGCGCTTTCTCCCATATATAAATATTTCCATATATTGACTCCTACAATATATTTATACCATTGGTATCTTAAACATCTTAATGTCTTCTGCTGCATTCAATATCTACTATGGTGTCTTATCAGCAGTCTATATATGGCAAATACTTATTGGAAATATTTACTGGATGAGTAAATGAATTGATTAAGCAATGCAGGGAGATGTCCTTAGACCAGCGGTTCTCAACCTGTGGGTCATGACCCCTTTGGGTGTCGAATGACCCTTTCACAGGGGTCGCCTAGGACCATCGGAAAACACATATCAGATATTTACATTACAATTCATAACAGCAGCAAAATTACAATTATGAAGTGGCAACAAAAATAATTTTATGGGGGCCACCACCACATGAGGAACTATATTAAAGGGTCGTGGCTTTAGGAAGGTTGAGAACCACTGCCTTAGACAATCTAACATGTACATCCAATCAGGACACAAAAGCAGGAATAAAACCATATGTACAATTTAAGAAGATAATACACCCTAAATGAAAGTGGTCAATATTTCAAATCATTGCTTAGTTCAGTCTATCTTTTCACCCAGCTAGAGATTTTGGTGAAAATCAGACAAAGAATCAGCATACAAGCAGAGGCACTCTATTTAGACAATCCGTCTCAACATTCTGCTCCTTTCATGAGTACTTCTTCCTTACTTTCCCTGGGAATCAATGGTATATGGCCTAATTAAAACCTAAAAACATATAGGGAGTTAGTTGTAGGAAAGGCTCTCTTTCTTCTGACTTGAAACTCAGTCCTATCGATAGATTTTACTATGAGAAAATAAGAAAAGTGGATGATCAATAAAGCAGTGCTGGCCCCACCTAAGTATTAAAACTGAATCAAAGCAGATATTAATAAAATGAGTGAGAAAGACACAGATGAATATAATCCTCTAGTAAATTAAAATCAATGTTGGTGAAGTGATATGAGTACTATTAACTGGACTGACATTTCTTTTCCCCAATGACCAAATGGGGGCGGGGGTGGGGGGTAGAAATAATGGCTGCCATTTCTCTAGTACCTGCTATATGCCTGACAAGTGGAAAGCACTCTTCATCTATTATCTCACGTATTCCTCACAACATTTCAAAGTTAATATTATTGTTTTGAATTTACAGGGGAGGAAATTGAGGCTCACAGGGGTGTAAAAATTTGCCTATGTGAACATAGCAAGCTTGCACGGTAGTCACTGTTAACTCACTGCTTTGTGCAGGCAAAGCAAGTCAGAGGGTTGCCCATTTCTTCAACACGCACGGGTTTAGACATACACGCATCTCCGCTGTGTCTCGCCCAACCCTCTTCTTAATTAGGCCGCACTTCAGGGGACTGACTTGTGGGGCTGTCATTGAGAAGGCCAAAGAGCTGCTGTAAATAATGCGTCAAGTGAATCAACCACATCAAGGTCTCCCGTTGTTGATGGTAATGTTTATTAATATTCCTGGTTTCAATGATCTCTTCTAATACCCCAAAGCTGCTTTTACACTGCACGAGAAGCATAATGCAATCAAGGTGTGCATTCACCATTTATATATGAAGATCCTCCTGCTGCTCTAGAATGCTTTGGAAAAAATATGACCAAGTCTTTCTTCTTTCCCCTCTTCACCTCCTCCAAATCATCCCTCTCTGTGCTCCATCCCACAGGAAAAAGTCCACAACATTTTGCCCTGGGTAACCCTGGGAACCATGAGGCTCAGTGGGTCTAGAAGAAATCCAGTTGAGTTTGTAGCCTAAAAAGAGATGGATCTGGAAAAGCTTCATCTAAGCATTCAAAATTTGCACTTCTATCTACCACAGCCAAGTTTTGATCTCTCACCGATTGCTCCAGCTGCCTTGAAAATGGCCTACAAATACATTCCAAATCTGGTTGTTGGATGAAATCCCTGCATACACAAAGGCTGGTGGAAACAACAGCCCATCCACACCCAGGATGCTCAGGGCTGCCCACTGGAGCAAGGGAAGAAGGATTTTCATGGGCAGGGGCCATGACTCCAGCATCAGTGAGCACCAGGCTCCACAGCCCAGAGGAGTCTGCAAAGGACACTGGGACAGTTGGGACAAATGTGGGCCTGGTCACCATGATGTTTAAATTCTTGCATTTTGACCCACACTGCTTTGCAATAATCTGTTTTGCTCAACCATATATCGAAAGTGTGTTTTCTTTCTTTTCTAGGCATATGGTCATGACAGCTTTTATGTGATCCAAATAAAGTTCTAAATATCATTCACAACAGCAAAGTCAGCAAGGAAAGAGGTGGTATGTCTTTGGGAGCTCAAGTTTGCATCTCAACATAAAAAGAAAGATTTACTAGGACTTCGGCGGCCAAGGATTAATAGAATGAATCACCTTATTTCCCCTAAAGGTTTGACCCAGTGTGTGATTTGTGCCTGCTAAGCTGATAAAATGATGAACAATCCCTTTTATTAATGTAACTAAAAGCAGAAGCTGTGATAAGACCTTACATAACATGAAATGACACATGGCAACTGAAGGTCACTTCTCCCATAAGCTCTTGGACCTAAAATTAAGTTGGCATCTAATGAGAAGTGTAAACTTGGGAGTATTTATCCTGCTATCTGCACTTTGCATTTATCTAAGTTAGATCTTTCAGCTTTAATAGCATAAGAAAATACAAGCACACAAGTTGAAACCAAGTGGGACATTTTTAACATAGATCTTTCTAACTTATTCTTTAGTGCCAAGTGCTAAGTATTATCATTATTAGAAATAATAACGGCAATTAATTTATATTACATTTATGATTCTGAAGACCCACATTTTATATATTAAATAATGTTACTTACAGAAAAATTTTAAACAAGTGTTATGTTGTGGGATATTATTATTTTAGTTTCTCTCAAACCAGAAAGTTGTAAAACACAAAGTAAGGAGAAATTATTCGTGTATCATAAAATGTTATAGGCTTGATTATAAGTCTGGGGGTATATATACACACAAATCCCATTTCAGTTACACCTTTGTTCATTTAGAAGTTAAGATATTCTTTGATTTTGAAATCTCTGAATGTGTTGTTTCACTTGTCTGTATTCCTGTGACATTTAAGAAAAGATATTTTTAAAACCTAAGTCTAGTCAAACAGTTTATTTTGAATTACTTAGTTCTTGGTTATGATGTAGTTACCTGATTGAACATGACTACTGATTTTCAAAATAGCCACTTGCTAAATTAAAAACTTTGAACTTTACAACAGATTTGTATGTCTAGGCCAAAGGTGGTACATCCATCCGGTCTATGGTTAGGTCTTGATTGTTCAGCACAGTAGGTTTTCAAATTGTTTTAAGAGCTTATTTGTTGCCAATTTAAAAAAAAAATCAAGTGATTTTCATGTTTAAAATTTGAATTTCTTGACTTCTTTGAAGAAAAACGTTCACCATCTGACAGCCCCGAACCTACATTTTCTCAAGGCAGGTGCTTTAGAAAGAACACAGGTCTTCGATTTGCTGTAGCCCCTGCTCAACTTGTTCACTAAGATATGTCTCCTGCCTGGGCCCTGCAGGCAGTCCTGTTTGCAGGCCCTGGTGTAGACGCATCTTGAATGTCTTCCCAGAGTCAGGGGTCCCAAGTCCTAGGATACGAGGCTCCCTCACACCTAGGAGGCAGGCTTGTGCCCCGTGTGGAGACAGCTAGCCCCTGCCTGGATTCTTGTTCCAGCTCTCTCTCTCTCTCTCTCTCTCTCTCTCTCTCTCTCTCTCTCTCCCTCTCTCTCTCTCTCTTTCTCTTTCTGTCTCTCTAGTTTCCATCCTAGTCTTGGTTTTCCTTAAGATTGCCTAGTTTCCTCTGGTCACTGAACCTGGTCCAAAGAATTATTTTGCCAGGGCACCCAGCCCTGTTAGTGATGCACATAGGAGTGATGCCCCATGAGTAGTGGGGCCTGAGCCACTTTGTGTCCTGTTTGAAATGCCGTCTGTGATCCCTTCCTTTGAAAAAAAACAAGGTCACAATCCTTAAAGAATTAGTTAATTCTTTAAACCATGTCAAGCATGTATTAACAATAATAAAATTTAACTTAAAAAATCAGTAGCAGAATGACCACAGTTGAAAAGCACATCATTCATTCACTTTTCTAATAGATATGGAGAGTTCGTTGTGAGTCAAGTATGGATCTAAGTAAAAAAAAAAAAAAAAGGAGAAAAGGCCATTAACGTCTTCTAATGGAAAGATAGAAAAATAAGACACATAATAAACTGAAAATTAAAATGCCAGCTACTGACATGAATCAGAGAAAAATAAAACTGAATGGCCATCTCTCAGGAGGTTTCACTTAAAGTGAGAGCTGAATGACAGGAACCTCGGGGGGAGGATCATTCCCGGCGGAGAGTGCTGGTTTCAAGGGTGAGAATTAGTGTGGAGGGGGCGGATTAGAACGGTCAGCGCAAGGCAGGGAGCTGTACAGGGCGATGTCTGTAAGCTCAGCAGGGAGGACAGCATACAGTTTTTATAAGGGACTTAAATTTTATTCTAAGAATGATGGGAAGTCCTGAGCAGGTTCTAAATAGGGTAGTGACATGAAATGATGTATCACTTACATAGGGCCCACTCTGGCTGTGTGATTGAAAAGGATTGAGGGAGCATGGGGAATGGGAAACCAGTTAAGAGTCCTTCGCTGGCTGTCCATATAGACATGACAGTGATTCACGCTGCCCCGGAGATAGGAATGGAATTGTTTTGGAGTAAGACCCAAACAAATTGGGAAAGCTGGCCAGGGAGTTCCAGTGTCCATTCAGGGTCGAATCGTTGGTACAGTGCAATCGCAGTGGAAATGGAGAGATAGAGACAGATGTGGGTTACGTTTTCACAGTCGATTCGAGAGGATTTGATGGTGGGCTTCGCATTTCTGGCGTTTTCGGGGAAGTGGTGCTGGCGAGGCTGATTGGAAGAGGCCCGTTACTTACACGGCGAGGAGGCCCGTTCCCACCTCCTGGCCTTTCTCCACGGAGCGGCTTTCCGACCTGGTGCTCTGGGACCGCCGGAGCTGCTGTCTGGGACCTGGGGCAGGTGGGCAGGGCCTCTCACCTCCAGGAGCAGAGAGCCAGCAGTTACCCTAAAGGAAAAGCAAACTGAGCCCTGGGAGCATCAATTCATAACTTGCGCCTCCCTTCCAAAGAGTTCCAGGAAGGCAATGCCGCTACAGGAACTGCTTTGCTCAAAGGACTTTTGTGGCTGTTCAAGAATGAAAACGGTCTTTTCCAGTCAACCGAACAGTGAAAGTTAAGTTTCTTGGGGTTCATCAGCAACATTGGTGATGGCCTCAAATCAGGGATGAAGGACTTTCCATGAAGAATTGTAGAAGTCAGAGACTTTGGAAAATTAAAAGGAAAAGCAACCAGCTCGTGAGCGCCTACTATGTGCCTGGCAATGTCCTAACTGTGGCGCACACGTCATCTCAGTTCATTTTATTGAATCCTAACAACTCTTCATTCATCAAGTACTTATTGGTTGAATGCCTGTCACAGCCCAGACACACTGTTGTAGTAAATGAAGACACAAAATAAATAAACTGAACAAGTAAACCTTACAGTGAGATCGGAGGCGATAAGAGCGATGGAAATAATTGATTAAGAAAAAGAAGTTCTAGAATCCTGGAGTCTGACAAGGACAAGCTATCAAGATGTCATTGAGAAGGTAAACTTGACACTGAAACCTGCCACTTTGGAGGGTGAACGACACAAGCGGAGGCAACTGCTGCTGACTTGGATTAGTAAAAGCAGACGTGGGGGAAGTAAAAATGCTTTATTGGAAGGGTATTAGAGAGTTCACGGAATCCAGCAAAAGTGGAAATTGTGTGTGATTTTTGTGGGAGGCAGAAAAACGGTCCTCAGGTTGTCCATGTCCTAATTCCGGGGAGCTGTGACTAGGAAGAAGGAATTAAAATTCCAGGTGGGATTCTTTTTTTTTTTTTTTTCTTTTTGCATTTTGGTATGTGGGTAGCTCCCTGGCTGGGAATCGAACCCAGGCCGCAGTGCTGATAGCGCCAGTGCCGAAGCCTTAAGCCACTGCACCACCAGGGAACTCCCCAGGTGGGATTCTTTAAATGAAGAGATTGCCTTGGATTATCCAGGTGGGCTCAGTGCAGTCACAAAGGGTCCTTAAAATGCCATGGCGGAGGCAAAGGGAGAAGGCAGTGTGAGAAGGACTTGTCCTCACGTTGCTGGTCTTGACCATGGAGGCAGGCGCCGTGAGTCACCGAGTGTGGCAGCCTCTAGAAACAAAACGAAAGGCCGTGACACGACCTCTCCCCTAGAGCCCCTGCTGACAACACCTGAGCTGTCGTCCAGGGAGACTTCCAACCTACAGAACCGTAAGATACTCACTGTGTGTTGTTTTAAGTTCCTGCCACTGAGGTTGTGGCCATTTGTGCAGCTGCTATTGGGACCTCACACAAGCACATCCACGGAGAACTTCCCCAAGATCCATCAGCCTCAGGCTTCAGGGACGACGGGCCCAGGGAGTAGATTGGTCTTTCCAGCTTAAACCAGCTTTGGCCATTTTCCCTACTTGGGTCACTGCTCTCGGGGTCCAGATCTTGCCGGGTCTGGGTGAAGAACACGCATGGCGATGGAGCTGAGTGAGGGGGAAGAGAGCGGAAGAACATGGGGTCAGAGCAGTGACGGGCCCAGCGCCTTCAGGTCTCCCAGCACCTGAGACACACACGCACTCTACTGGGGAGAGGAGAAATGCCCCATCCACAGAGGAGGACACTGGGAGATTAAATAACTTCCCTAAATTTAAACAAGTGACTTTGGACTCCAGGCCTGGTTGCCTGCCAAGCCCTTGCTGGTGTCACCTGCGTCACACTGTGCAGAACGATGTGGGGGATGACACCTGGCTCCTAATGGTGCCATGGCCCCACCGCCTGTCACGATGTCCCCGTGCCAGTACGTCTGCGTGGCCGCGTGTGTTGATGCCACCGTGGGAGGCAAGAACACGGCACCTTCCGTACCAAAGAGAAGTGTCCTGCTCCTCACTTGCAGCAGAGCCAGGCCACGCCACGCCCGGAGCTTCTTCGCCCCTTCTCATTCCTGTGCTCCCACTCCCTCTCCCCGCTGACCCCGGCCTTCCCCCCATTTCCGAAGGGCCGACGGGCTCCTGGCATTCCAGCGTCAGTGACTTAGACACGGACCTCGCACCCGGGAGCCGGACTCGCTCGTGATCTCCCCGCCTCTTCAGCGGACCGAGTCGGAGTCGCCACGCTCTTCCCAGCCTCGGAGAGGCCTGCGGGCGACTCTCGTGCGCGTGTAGGTAGCAGGCCATCTGTCAGTTCTGCCTGCCAGCGGCCTTCCCTCTCCCCTTGCTTGGAGTGTCCTAATTTTCTCTGTGGGGAACCACCCTTCCCTGAATTCATCCCATCTTGGTAGCTCTGTCAATGGGTGTCACATCCTCTCCTGGCGCTAGACTCATGCTTAGCCAAACAGACTTCCTGGGCGCTTGAATCTAGAGAGCAGTGAGCTAAGTATGGAAAATGGATGAGGCTGATTCATCCTGGGGATCTAAAGAAACCAGCATATTCCACAGCGAATGGCTTTCCTGGGGCCAGGAATTGTTGGGGAGCCTTCTGAAGATAGGATAAGCTGCAATTTTCCATTTTTCTTCAGTGCAGTGAGCTCTCCATAATCTCCCAATAAATTATGTTTAATTTTCCCTGCTTATATGAACACAAGTTAGTGTTGGTTACTTGCAATTAAAACAAACAAACACACAAACTTAACTGATAAAATCTTGCCTCTTAAATAACTAGCTTAATTTATTTCGGCTTTGATATGCTGTACTTCAAAGGCGCTTAGCTGTCTGTATAGATTTTGCCACATAAAATGGCATATGTTTTCTTTACATGTGTGTGCTTTTTTTTTTTCTAATCATAAACCCCAAGTTTGGAACAAAGCAAATCATCCTGCCATTTATCCGATAACCAGTAAGTAGAGAATTGGTCCAAAATTTCAAGCCAGGATTCCTTTCTTATTTGCTTTAACCTTCACAGAAAATTCCCCAAAGATTCATCTGAAATTCTTTCACCTAATTGTGCGGTGTCCACCTAAAAGTAAAATTCTGGAGTGGAAGTGCTACACACCTAGGAGGTCTTTCGAAAATGCAGAATGGTACTCGGAGACAGTAATTCATTGTCTGTTAACGTCCTTTAGGAGTTAGACCTTCAGTTGAGCTACTTTCTCAAAGAATGACATAACATCATCAAAAATAAGTTCTAGCCAACAGTATCTCAGCAAATGTGTTTCTTCTTCCTTTTCAACAAACAATCACACTTAAAACTACATACGATCTAGCAAACAATTTCTAGAAAATTTCTCAGTGACATTTTCTTTCTTATTAGTATAAAATTAGGATGGCAGAGAATCGAGAATTTGAGAGATTTGAGCTCCGTGACGTTTTATCTTACTGGGAAACAAACAAAACAAACAAACAAACAAAACAATGCAGCCCTCCTTCAACAAAGTCTCTCCGTGGCTTTGACATGGTTCCTTCTCACTGTTATCTGATTTGGGCACATTCACCAGAAAGACAAGATCACAGTGCCCACGCCCTTCTTTTCAATCTTTCTGGAACCATTCTCGTATCTCTATGTCAACAGAGGGAAGAAAAGGCAGTGTTTCATTTGGAGCAGCCCACAGCTCCTGGCGTGCTCCTTAATTAGTGTCTGTGACCAGTTAGCATTGTTTAGATCTCGTGCAACCTGCTTGCATGGAAACGCGCGCTGTCCCGGCCACCGTGGTGTGTGCCAGGCGTCAGGACACGCTCAGGGCCCAGCTCACAGACCAAAACCTCCATCATGAGCACAACTGTCTGAGATTGGGCATTTGTTTATTGTCTGCTTAGGAGACAAGTTTCCTATATCTCTGCCATTAAAATTAAATAAGTAAATGCATAAACACCCACAAAAACACAACAGACAAAAAGTGGAGCATCTCACTTCCACGTGAACTAAATGTTTGCCTCCTGTGGAAGTTGTACGTCTCTTTGATCATAAAAGAGAATATGATGCTCTTCTCTTAGAAGTAATAAACTCATCCCTAAACACCATTTTGAAGACTAAACACCTACAACAAAGAAGAAGGACAAAGAAGCAATGGTTCTGGGTAAAGAGGTCATTATTTCCATTGGCCAAGCCATGGACATTCCAATTTCTTTTTATAAAAGTGTGCTATTGAATGGCACTGCAGGCAATCTCCTCTTGTCCTAAATGTGTGACCAAGAATGGCTGCTGACAGTGCACTGGAATGCATTCCCCTCATCCCAATAGCTGGGGCCATGGTAGACTGACCAGATATACCTTTAAAACAGGACAGAAAACGATGGCATTGTCCTGGTTCAAAGGGTACATCTGATCAGCCTCGTCTCACTGGGCTAAATTCAAGGTGTCAGTAGGCTGACCACATGCACCGTTTGAAATGTAAGTTATTTTCTGTCCCATGTAAAATGGTAAGTCTGTTCAGCCTGACCATGGGGCACACAGCTGCCCTTGTCAAGATGCTGGCGGGGAGAAGACCCCAGCCCCCACTGGGGTGCCTGGACTCTGCGTTTCCCCAGGAACTTACGCACGTCGACACTATGGCTTCTGTTTCTGTGACACAGTGAAGAAGACAGATTTGTTTTAAGGTGTGACAAACATGCAGAGAAGTAACCATTTGATAGTGAGAGATAGAAAACATCAGTGAGTGAGAGAGAGAGTGGATAAAATGTGAGTCTGGTCCTGGGTAGCCAGGAGGGTGTGGGAGGTGAAAATAATCTTGAAAAGAACGAAAGACTGCCTTTTCCTTCTACAAACATGAAGAGAATGGGTCCCATGTCACCTCTTCTGACTCCCAGTGGGTCCTTGAGGCAATGGACGTAGGAGCTGAACACCAGCTTTGAGGTGTTCCCTGACTCCATATGTAGCTCCTGCAGGAGAAATAAAGGAGCAGCTGGTTGCAAAATGTTAGTGGCTACTGTCGGGGATTTAAAATGGGGGAGGTGGGCAATGCTATAGATATTCTCAGGTGGAAACATGGAAGTCTGGGGAATGGAACTCCAAACAGGCAACACTGCCCTCAATCAACAATCTGAGTTCTTAAAGAAAATTTGTATCGGAAAAGAAAGCAGGGCAAAATAAACACTCATTTTGTTCTATGCATGTTCAGTAAATACTCTCTACGTGCCGGGCACTTGTGCTGGAGATACAGCAATGAACAAAATAAAGTCCCACTCTCGCGGGATTTACATTCCATCTCCAAACTCATCAAGAGAAGTGTGGCCTCAGCCCAAGCTGCCTCCATGGCAGAGCCTCCCTGTGATATGAGAATGGTCATACCTGCCATTCTCAACAGCAGACAAGGAAAGCCAAAGAGGCAGAACGTTTGCCCTTACAGTGAAAGCAGAACTGGCAAAGGCCACCTGTCCTAGCAAGGGAGGAGGGAAGAAGCCCATGGCCCAGCCATGACCTGGAGATACAGAGGAAGTGCTCCTGCTGGGCCTCACCTCCTGGGCAGCAGCCCTAGACCTAGGATCACTCTGGCCTCCGGAACTCAAGAAACATCAGGAGGGGTCTACACACACACATATGCTGGGACCCTGACTCAGCACCACGAGGGAGCTAAAGCTTCCAGGCTGTGGTCATTTAAATGTCCTAAAACTGGCTCAATTAAAAAAAAAAAAAACATACAGAAAAACAACAAAAAAAAACCAGCTCCTCTGTGGCAGTAGGGAGATGTGGGGAAGAAGGGAAGGAGGGCTGTGACTTCCCTAGCTCCCAGAATCCAGAAGTCACCCTTATTTCAGTCTTTCTCCTGTTAACCCATGTGCCGGACAGCCGTGCTGATGGCCCACAAGGTGTGGGACTGAAGAACTCATGGGGGTCTTGCGCACAAGGCATCAGGCCATTTCTCCAATTCTTACTACCATTCTCACATTTTCTTCTGCAGCCAACAAGCTCTCCTCACTTAACAAATTCCAATGGTTTCAGGAGCTCTGCCAGAAACTGAAGACCAAATATATATTTCTTCTTATAAATCATGATATCACAGTAGATCTCTTTGAGATTTAGCACATAAGGCCGTATATAGATGACTGGTTTCCCCCAATCAATTACAACTCTATAACAAAAGTCCTCGGTAAACTCCAAACATCTGATATATCATCTCATATATATTTGGTATGCAATAACCAGTTTCATTTTAAAAACTATATATACCTTGTTTATCTTATAAAAGATTTAAACATGTGGTTTCTTTATAGTGATTGATTGATGGATGGATGGATTAGCCAACTCATTAAAGGTCTTGCTCACCTTTATATAAAAAAATTGGGGGTTCTGCAGTATGAAAGGCCCTCAGTAAATGAGGCAGATCACTACTGCCAACCTGCTCAATCATGGGGTGCAAGTTTTCAGGTAAATTACAGTATAGCACGTACCCTTTTGCTGCACAGGTGTGGGATCTGAGGTTAAATTTCCTCCTCCACCTATAACATACATAATGTAACAAATATAGAAACAAATAATAGGGAAGTAAGTTATAGATGGTCCTTTAGAAGTCAATTTTATCTGCGCATCTAACCATAAAAGCAGCATCTGCTCTGCTAAATACAGGTGTTTTATATCCTTGTCATTAATTGGAGGGGACATTATGTCATCATACATCAACAGTTAAGGTTGGTTAAAGTGCCACTTGTCTCAGGTGCTGTCATTAATCAGGTTCTTTTCAGCTTGGTGACTCCAGAGGCTTGGTTCCAAGCTGCTCTGTGTGAATGGCATTTCCCTACGGGGTTTAAGGTGTCTTTTTATTATGATTTTGAATGAAAACCTTGGAACCCAGACATAAGTGCCAATTACGGTAGCTGTTCTGATGCTTCAGAGAAGAGAAATATTTTCCCCCATCATCTTCATACTCCAGCCCCCCACACCTCCACCAAATAACCACCTTAGAGAGAAAGGCACACCAACCCAAGCTGTTGTCTTATCATGACTTAACCCATTAATGGAACTCGACGAACCAACTACAGTGCACCTGGTACTTGGAGCTGGAGGACAGCACCTCCTCGTTCTGCCTGACACCCCCACAACAGCCATACCCCCAGTGTGGTATCCATTCCAGACAGATTTCAGAATGCATTCTTCCTTAGTTTGTGCTTTCACTGAACATGTTTGTCCTTTATGCCATTCTTGCAAAGCCATTGGAAGTGGCCTAAGTCATTTTAGGTTAAGTCGTCAAGGACCATAATGGTAGCTTTTCAAAATACTGTCCTTTGTACTTTCATCACCTTAATGACAAAAGTCAAGGTGAGATGTTCAGGCATTGGGTTGATAATTCAGGCAGGGGATCAGTGGGTCCCTACTCAATTCTCGTTCGGGGAGCTCTTACTTTGCCCTGAAAATAAAATCCCCTATACACCCCAAGTTGGGTTTGCAAACCTGTGCAAGAAATTAGAAGAAGAAAAGTTAGGCTATGCTTTTCAATCGTCCGTTTGCGTATTCTTCACTCAGCGGATATTCCGTTGCCTGGGAGGCCCTGTGCTGGAAGCAAAGGGCACCAAGATGACCAGAAACCAACACAGGCCTCTCAAGAGTTTATAGTGCAGATGGGATAAAAATGAATGAAATGACAACTCAAAAAATGTAAAATCACCTTGTCCCATCTCAATCGTATAGCCTACGGGAAAGGCATAGGAGAAACACGAGGAGGAGAACTCGGTGCAGATAACTATGCTTTTCTGAGGGTTCACTCTGACTCTAGGTACTCTTCTGAAGCTTTTGGAGCCTTTTCAGATTCAATTCTCACAACAAACCTCCTATGAGCCTCAGTTTATCCATGATGAATTGAAACACTCAGAGGTTTAGTAACATCCCCAAGGTCACCAGCTCAATAGGAGTGTAATGAGATTTGAACCCAGGCCTCACGGGCTGCAAAGTGGATTCTTTAAACTCCATGCACTAAAATCAGGCCTTCGTACTCTCTCGGCCAGTACCGCTTAATGGTTCACGGTGTGCCTTGTCCACGCCCAGGAAGAGTCCTGTGGAGCAGGCAGGACAGGGGTGAGTGGCAGGAGGAGAATGCCTACGCGTTAAGGGTCAGGTGGGCTGGCCCTGTTGAAAACATGGAGCGGGAATTGTGCAAGAGCCCACCCACCTACCTGGCTGGTCCTCTTCATTGCCTGAATACATTGGCGGTGTCTGAGGACGGGAGCCATGGAGGGGACAAAACTCCTCCCTGGGTGACAACAAACCCTCCCTAGAGCTTTAAGGTGATGTGAACATGGTGTTGGGAACCCTGGAGACCACCAGAGCTCCGAATTACCCTCAGCACCTCCAGGGGGCGCTGCATGTCTCCGCTGGTCCGCACTGAGCAACGCAGGACACAGAGCAAGGAATGAACCCGGCTGATCCACGCCGGCAGTTCTGAAGATTTGAGGAAAACATTTAAATCATCCTACAACTTATCTGTAATCACTTGCTGTGAGAAGTATATAAGCTAAACCCATCAAACGCCCTTAAAACACGGGTAGATATTTTATGTACTGCCTTCAGTGAATTATAGGAAGTCACAAAGCTTATTATGCTCCCAAGAGAATTATTACATTTTTATATTCTTTACCTTCTTATGATGAAAAGGAGGGTGCACTGCTTTGCTAGCATTCATTTACATGCCTTTGATAAATTACTGTAACCAGATTAGGAAGATAAAATAAGCAGCCTATTAATTACAATGATTATTATTTAATGGAAAATGGGATTCTCGGCAAAGTATGCAGCAAGAAGAAAGCTTAGCAATGCATTATATGGATGTGGTATTTTATCTTGAAGAGTAAGATAAGTGTTCAGCCTGTTCCACAATCTAGAGAATATGTTCATTAACTCTGCAAGATTTATATGTATAATTGACCATAATATTTTAGCACTATTTGCTTGATTTGGTGGTACATGAAGAACAAGGAAAAACCATAACTTCAATTAAATTGACTAAATTCCTCAATGAACATATAAAAGGCCAGGTCTACCCAGCAATGTAAGGAAGCAGTGAGTTGAACAATAGTTTAAATTTTTTTTCATTAAAAATGTATTCTTTTCCTTTGAATTTAGTGACAATTTATTTTTTTAATAATAGGGGTTGGAAAGAGAGCTTCCCCATATCGCTGATCTTCATAATTAACCCCCAAAATAACCACAAATATAATTTTGGATGAGCATTGATACTTTCTAAAGAGAAGCTTAGCACACTGGTCAAACCCTGACTCGCTCCCCAGCTAACCTCCGATCTTGTCTCATTTTCTGCAGCTATAAAAATGAGAATAATGGTTGCATCTGCCCTCATGGAGTTACCCGGATTAAAGCCAGGGTCTGCACACTAGGGCCAAGCCTAGCCAGCTGTCTTTTCTTGTATGGCTTGCGACCTATATTTTTAAGTGGTTGAGAAAAAAAAAATCAAAAGTATGATCCCATTTTATGATATGTGAAAATTTTCTGACATTCAAATTTCAGTGTCCACAGATAGTTTTATTGGAACACAGTTATATGCATTCACTTACATAATGTCTGCATCTGAGTTAGTGCTGCAACAGCAGGTTCTGACAGAGACTATAGGGCTGGCAAAGACTAAAATATTCATTATCTGACCTTTTACAGAAGTTTGATGTTCCCTGCACCAGAGGAATAACACATGAGTTCCCAAAGTTTGCTACACATTAGACTCACCCAAGGAACTTTAAAAAAATAAATAAAAAGAAACGCTTTGTCCACATCACAGCCCAGACCAATTAAATAAGACTCCTGGGGGTGGACTCCAGGCAGCAATCATTTTAAAATCTCACGGGGGATTCCAATGTGCAGCCAGATTTGAGAACCGGTGGACTAATGTGCTATATAAGGTGTATAAACTTAACACATAGGAAGTAAGACCTTGATCATTGTTAGCTGAACTGATGAAATAAATCCTCCTTTTTTATTCCTCAGTGCCTTTCAATAAAAAGTTATTAAATAAACATGAGGTGCAAAATCTTTTCTTTTCATTTCTTTTCTCCTCTTTTTCTTTCCTGCCTCTGTTCTCACCTGTATGCAGGACTTAAGACAGGAAGAAAAACAAAGTTTTCTCCTATGTTTCGAGTTTCTCAACATTCACATATTCAATATTTTCTATTTTCATTTATTTATTCCACAGATAGTCAGTGTACAGTATCAAGTCCTAGGTGGTTAAGAGCTCCAAAGATGTGCTTTCGAAGTCCTAGCAAGTGTGCCCGTGTTCTTGTAAATAGACCCCTATGTTCAGACAGAAATCCCTTGAAACTTCTGGGGTTCTTATAAACAGTCTTGTAAACATAACCTAATCGGCTTAATAATCGCCTTTAAACTAATAAAGTCATGGCATTTTCAATAGGCAATAACGAGAATGAACACCTGAAGGCATGTGTAGTCAAGCAATCAAAATGATCGATTGGGTGGATACATACACTGCACATTCAAATACATCAGAGGGTGGCAGAGGGGGTAAACATCCAAGAGACACTGATGTCAAGAAGCCTATGAGCTTGTTAGTAGACACAGAGAAAGAACATTAGACAAGCAAATTCCAGCCCCACCCCGAATGCTCCCCTCCTTTGTCACGACCACTGCACACCCACTGAATCTCCACCTGGGAAACAGGCACAGACAGAGACAGAGATAAGGTTTGGACAGGGACATCAGGTAGACAGGTTTTGAATTCATACCACCAGGGTTCCAATTCCAGCTCCATCAGTCATTGAGCAAATTACCTCCCTCTCGCTGGCTCAATTTCCTCGGATCTAAAATGGGGATGATAACTTCTGTCTCTTAGAGCTGAAGTAATCATTTAAAATACGTATGGGAGCTGTCTGGAAAGTGTCCAGCCATTGCCAATCCAACAAGAACAGTTACGTGGCTGGATACTTTCCGTGTTCCATTTCCCACTACATCAGCCCCCAGCCCAGGTGTATGTCTTGTAGCCTTCATTTCTGGGGTTGGTGACGTGCTTTTGCCAGGGTCAATCTAGTTTCATTCATAGGAAGACTTCCTATGCTGTGTAACCTCCTTGCATATTTTTTCTTACTATCCCCACCTATATTTCTGTTGCTCTTGTGTTTATTCTTCTGCAGTCACACCACCCATGGTTTTGTCATTTAAATTCCTACTTGCCCCACCCGCCCCAAGAATAACCCCATTCTGCAAGAGATCACAGCGCTTTCTCTTGCCTTCTTCCAACTTTAAGATATTGCTTAAATGGTCACTAGGCTAAGTGACTTGCATTATAAACTGATTTCCCAGCTTCATTGGCAATAAATCCTATGTTTCCTCCTGAACATTGCTTTGTTAACGCTGTGAGTTCAAAGGTAAAACATATTTTTCACGCTTTTTATACGTCATCCTTCACAACACACCTCCGTTTTTAATAGGCCAAATAACATCTGTGGACAATAAAGACTATGGGTATCTTTATATTTCTTTGATATGTTCATTTTTTATTATAGATTCACCTTTTTACACTTATAAACCAGACCTCTGTTCTTGCCATAATTTTGTCAACTTTTAATACTGAATAAAATGAAGCAAAGGGGAAAATAACATACACTGAAATAATGCACAATAAGGCAACGAGAATCCACATGGTAACAGAACCCACACGGGCCTGAACAGGTCTTTCCCTCTAGTAAGTAGGTGCCGGTGGCCTCCGCACCTCCATTCCTAACATTCATTCTCTGCCATGAGACACTGTGTATTTCACACTAATATTTTTGCACCTCTAAAATATTTGCATCTCTAAAATTGTATTCTGGTCCTTATAAAAGGTTTACATTATGGAATTCAAGATAAATTATGGATAGATCGATGGATAGATCTCCAGGAGACGCTAACCTCTGCTTCCACATTGTATTTACTTATAATAGTATTAGCTGATTGATTTCTCTATAACAACAGAACTCAGGGACCTAATGCCCATCTACGCAAACCAAATTGAAAGGGCTAACCAACGTCCAAGAAATCCTACCACCTATTATATTAGTTATTTATGACTATATAACAAATTACCCCAAACTTTGTAGTTTACAACCGAAAACATTTATTATCTCACAGCCCTGTGTGTCAGGAATTCAGTCACAGCTTAGCAGGGTGCCTCTGGTTTGAAGCCTAGGTGTTGGCTAGCAGTGTGGCCCCAGCAAAAGGCTCGTCTGGGGAGAACCTACTTCTAAGCTCACTCAGGTGGTTGCAGGTGGGACATAACCCCCTCATACACTGTGCCACATGGGCCTTTCCACAGCGCAGCTCAAAATACAGCAGCTGTTTGCCTCACAGCCAGTCAGCGCGAGAACAAGGGAGGGCGTATGAGACAGACACCACGGTTTGTTTATAACCAAATCTCAGCAGTGACATCCCATCATTACTGCCCTATAGAAGCCATCACTTGGTCCAGCCCACAT
Source organism: Lyroderma lyra (assembly GCA_004026885.1). Taxonomy (NCBI): domain Eukaryota; kingdom Metazoa; phylum Chordata; class Mammalia; order Chiroptera; family Megadermatidae; genus Lyroderma; species Lyroderma lyra. Next base: position 229,832 of record PVJL010001629.1, read on the forward strand.
TCTCAGGATGGGGATTGCACAGGGTGTGAATAACAGAAGGTGGGGCCATTGGTAGTGGGATGTTGGAGGCTGCCCTCCACACCTGCCTTAGACCTGTCCATCATACACCTGCTCATCTCATCGATGCATCAGCATGACCATCTTGACAGAGGGTGGAGGTAGAGTATGTGGTAAACTTTACTATCAATTCTTAATTTAAAAAAAACTATTCATAAAATACAATTGATATTTCCTTAATAGTATTTACAGAAGTACCTATCCCTGGTCATTTTTTTCCAATAAAACCAGGAACAATGCAAGGATTTCCATCATCACCACTTCCATTCAAGATTATTCTTCAATTCTAGTTAATGCCATTAAAAATGAAAACAAAATTTTGTAAATGAGGAAGAAAAATGGCCAGGAATTATAGATGCTATGGTTGCTTACCTACGAAAGATATTGGGTAGAGGAGATTTATCTGAAAGAGTATTAGAACTGACATCCAGTTCACACCCACTATCTGTGCTGATTGGTTGGTTCTCCGTCTGCATCACTGATTAAGTATTTTGAATTGTAGCTGCTAGTAAGGTATGTCGTTAAGAAGGTCAGCAATAAACCAGAAAGGAAATCAGTAGCTTTCCTGCTTACCAATTATGATCAGTTAAAAAATGTAACAATAAAATGATCCTATTCATAGTAATAACCAGAGATATAAAATATCTAGGAGTAAACTGATAAAAATATATGAGAACTTTTTAATAAAAACTATTCAACTTCATGGAGGGTCAGATAAAAAGAGTTGGGTACTTGAATACAGAGTAGTATTCTTGCTGTAAGAATACCAACTCTTGTACAGATTCTTTGCAAATCAATCTATAAATGTAAATCAATCCTCCTGAAAATCCAATGGAGTTACTCTTGGTGGGGCTTGACAAAATTCTGGTAGAATAAACATGTGAAAATGTTTTTAAAAAGAAGAGAGGTGAGTTGGGATTTTCCTTAGCAGATATTCAAATGTGTTATGACACCACAATACTTAGAATAATTTGACATTGGTGCCAACATAGACACATCAGTGGAAGGAAGTAGAAAATCCCAAAGCAGCCCTATGTATATTTAAGAACATAGTGTATGATAAAGATGGCATTTCAAATCTGTAAGGGAAAGATAAATTATTCAATTAATAGCTGAAGAAGATATGGTGGCTAGTTTTTATAATCTTAAAGTTGGTAAGAGTTTTCTAAATATGACACTGCAAGATGAAACCATCTAAGAAAATAAGGATACTTTTGATCTCCAAAAATTTCTACTGACAAAAATTACAGAACAAAGAATAAACTAGGAAATCCATGTTTTTAAAGACTCAATGTTTCTTGGTTCACCAATGTATCACTACATCTTGCAATGGTGCCTGACACACAGTGGGCACTCAAATATCATAAATGGTCACGGGAAGAGATCGTGTAAGTCAGTAAGGAAGAAATGAACACTTCGATTTTAAAAATTAGCAGAAGATGTGAATATTAAATAAGAAATTATAAATCTCACCAGCAATAAGATAAATTCAAATAAACAGTTCACCATTTTTCAGCTATTACTATCCTTCTTTTCACTTTAAATTGGTCAATATGTGAAAGAAGGAGCATTCATCAACTGCTGATATAAACTCATAAAGCCTCTCTCTTAAAAAATTTGTGCAATGTAATTCAAAGTCTATAGAACTGCAGACCTTCTGACCTAGCAATTACACCCTTAGGTATTTTCTCTAAGGAAATAATTCTTAAAACATGCAAAGATATAGATACAAGAATATTCATCAACTATTTATAAGAGTGAACAAGAAACAAATGTTAAAAAACAGGAAGTTGGTGTTATAAATTTTGGTACATTTTTCAATAGCATATAACCCAACAAGGATAAGCAACGATGCAGATTTGCATTAATTAACATCAAAAGATGTTCATGACATGCTGCTGATTCATAAAAGCCAGTTTCAAAGCAGCATTTGTAAAAAATCGTATCTTTATATGCATAGAAAAAAACAAAGATAAATATCAAAATGTTAAGAGTGGTTCTCACCATGGTAATTGTATTTTCTTCTTCATGGTCTTCCTTACTGTCTAATTATTTTCAATAAATGTGTGTGTTCTGTAATAAAAGGGGTAATTTTTAAAAATAATATTAAAGTAGTACTTAGCATTCTGGGAAGAAATCTTCTAGTCTCTTCACTGATGTTTACATCTCCTGAGCTTATGGTTTTATTTTGAATGGCTTCTTTTCACTAGATCTTTATCATCTACAAGAATTTGCCAGAATATTTGGTTATTATTAATGGAAACCCCTCAATTATTCTCGACCCCCAATACTATCTTTCTTTACTACTTCCCACCCACTTCATCCCACTGCAGGTTTTTTTTTTTTTAGTTTTTGCATAATCTTCTTTGTGAAATCACCCATTTACTTATTTACTTGTTTACCATGGATGTCTCTCCACCAGAATGTGATCCTCACAAGAGTCAGGACTTGAATTGTTCATGGGCAAAGCGATTTCCCAGTCTGCAGAGCAGTGACTTGCCTTGTGGCAGAGGCTCCATAGCTATGTGTAGAGTCAGTGAATGAATGAGTTTATTTTGGAAGAGTCAGTAGTTTGTACGATTAGGCAAAAGATCTGTTGCCTCTTCAGAACACTTCAAAATTAGGTCTGCTCATTTCCTCTGTTAGAGACTGAGGCCAACCTACCAGGCAGTGGGGGACGGTAGAGCTCACTCAAGTCCAGAAGTCAGTGGGGCTGGACGGCCGTCCGGGTCTGACCATAAACCACTTCCGTCACAAGTGGCTTTGCTGTCCTTGCTGCGCAAGACTGGCCCTAACCGGAAGCTGGCCAAGGGAGAGAGACTAGGCTGCTGTCCTCGTTCCATCTCACAGCACTTCTCTTCCACATGCCCCCATCCCCTCCGGCATGACACTCCCCCATGTGCCCCCATCCCCTCCGGCATGACACTCCCCGTGGACATGAGGCAGCTCCAGGGGTCCCCAGCTCACATCCTTGCACTCACAGTCTTCCTCACATGCCTATCATGGACACCCACTTTCAGGGCAACCCCCCAAAAAACTCACACGGGTTGCCCACTCTATCTGCTTACACACAAAATTCAAACAATTGTGTTGTCTGCAGAACACGAACCCTTGTCACTGTCTCCTTGTGACTTAACAAAATTCAGAGGACAAGAATTAGCTAGATAATTATAAGACATATTTATCAGTCACCTAGGTGTGATCCAAGAATAAAGTTTTGGATTTAAAAAACCCCACAATACTTTCTAGTACAGAATAATCTAATTAAATAATAGATGTTATTTAAATGCCATCAGCCCGGTGGAAGGTATAAAAAGTTGGATCTACTCCTAGCTCCACGAGCTCAAGATCTAAACTGTAAACGTGAGATATTATCATCTGAACCTCCCAGGGCTGCCCTGGCACCGCGAGGAATGGCATTTCGATCTTCGGTTTAATCCTCCCTACTTTCCCCAGATGTTTAGAACACAGCTGCGGAGAGGTGCTCGTGCCAGGAAGCTGGCATGTCATTTTTCAGTCTGGGAACAAATATCTATATCAAATAGGAAAAGAAATACCCAAATGGATGAACTTGTTCTAGTTTCAGAGGTGGGGGGCCAAATCTCTACGGAGTCGAAGCTCAGGCCTACAGAGCCTGGAGTGACGTCAGCGATAATTAATCGGCTGAATGGCCGAGTCCTCAGCCCTTCCTCCCGTTTCCCAGGTAACAGGGCCCGAAGCTCACTTCTCTCACACGCGCAGTCGAAGACCACCGAGTTTGAAGACGCCGAGTGCAAGACTCTATGACCAACCATGGACTTGACGTTCCAGAATCCAGTTTTAAGAGCCTTTGGCATTTGAATAAAACATCTTTATTTATAATAGACTAGGCCTTTTATTTCTTTCGGGGGTGGGGTGGGGATGGAATTATGCACTGTGTAGTTCTCATAATTTAAAAGCACATCGTCACGAAATCGTTAAAGGACTTTAGGAAAGACATTTAAGGAACTTGCGGGTCACGTGAGACTCCCGGGGCTGAAGGGAAAGCAGGTGACTTGAGAAGCAAAGGTCAGACTGTTCACTGTGCCCAGAGGACACCGATCATGTTTGTTCTACGTGCAAAATCAGACAGTAGGCTCTACTGCTCAGGGACCAGCAACGACTGGATCAGCTCAAAAGTGACGGCAATCTGTGAGGCACGTGAAGATTGCTCATCAGCTTCTGGTGGCCGGGAAGTCTCCTGGCAACGACAGTGTCGTCCACTCAGGCCACGTGGCCGGGCAGGGTCCATGTCCACTCAGCAGCACTGCGCTGCACCCCACCGTCACCAAGACACTTTGACAAACACCATCACATCTGACCTGCTCTTTTCCTTTCAGGAGGGACAGGCAGAAGCCAGCTTCTCTGGAGCGTAGAACCATTATCAGCACCTGGCCCGTGCATATCTTCAAATAAACCAAATCAGCGAGAAAGACGGCTCAGGGTCAAGGCTGGAATATCTCAGAATTGTACGAGCCTCGCAAGCCTGCGAACGCTGTGCACACACTGCTGCAGCCTCTGCTGCACCTACAGCCCTATTTTTCAGAATAGGTAATTAATGGCTACTCTGCCACTAATCACCGGTAATATTGAACACGTACAATTTTTAACAGTTTTCTAAGCATATCACATGTACTGCCTTGTTTTAGTGTCATAGTAACTCTAAAAGGCACTCAATAAACGCCCGTCGTGTACCTGGCCTTACGTCAATCGAGCAGCTACTTTCTCTCTTCACAGCCCCAGCACCGTGACCTTCATTTGACTCTAATCGGAAGTATCTGAATTTTAGGGAAAAATTAAAAAAGAACGACAGAGGGTGAGTAAGACACAGTTGCTCTCCTCATCGGAAGTTTCTTGTCCCCCAGTGTTCCTTGTCCCCAGTTCCAGGAAACTCAACCCCACATGGCTTCAAGTAGTGACAGTGACGTTCCAGAGCCGAGACAGGACCTGATCGTGAGCCCAGTGCACACAATTCCACGGGAGGGTGTTCTCCCTGGAGCACTTCCCCAAATGTTTATTAAATGTCTCCAGTGTGTGACCTATTCTGGCCCCACAGAAGAAACAAAACTATTATCCTCGGGATCATGAGTATATTAATTATTCGGTGCCTCGTCATGCGCGGTAGACGCTACCTCTGTGCAGCAGCCACCAAGGCTGATGTCCTGTAGAGTAACAACTACGGAAGTCTGAAATCTCAGGATTGAGATCTGGGATGGAAATCGTCAGCTGCCATCAGCGTGACTCAGGAGTCATCAGCCGAAATGGAAGTCACGTGGAAGCCATGTGAATGTGTGTCACCACCTGGGTGGCACTGTTTGGACTTTATCTTACAGGTAAGGAGGTTGGTCCCACCAGGAGGACCTCACTACTAGTTGTGATGTCATAGTGGCGTGCTGTCCTCCCCATCTCTGTCCTTCCTCCGCCACCATCGGGGTGATTGCCACCATGCCCTAAACAAACTGTTCTCATGCAGCGTGGTGTTCCCCCTCGCCTTCTCCTGTTTCATCTCATGAAGTGTAAGCTCCCCATTGCCTTTGCAGATTGTGGGTGCGTGCTACAGAAGGACTCCCCAAGCTCCCCCTCTAATGCTGGGGTTGACAGAGACACTTCCGAACAGCTGCTCCTGCCACTCTGCCCAGGGTTCAGGAGAACAGCGACTCCTCAACCAAGCAGAAATGAAGAGTGCCATTTCCCTGGCCTTCTGGGCTCTGTCGCACGCACCCACATTTGCATTAGTTCTCAGCTTGTTTCCACTCGGCTAGTTTTGTTTGCGTGTCTGGCACTAGAGGTGGCTCCCAGGACATGCTGCAGCCCTCTTCTTTCACCCAGAAGGAAGGTGGAGTACCCTGACCCCAAGGTACTGCTGAATGCCAACTGGCAGGTGGCTCGGGTGACGGGAGAGCAATGACACTGCCGGGCACTCCCAGCGGGCAGGGAGTCAGGGTACCAGATTGGCACCCACAGTCGCAGCTTAAAACCATCAACAACAGCCAGAATCCAGGATGCTGAACCCTCCTGTCACTCCCTACGATCTTGGAATCTTCTCAGAGTGATTTGAATACTAATGTAAAGAAATGTCTCAGAAGCCACACACAGTCTAGTTGTTAGGACACTGAACTAGTGTCTCATCCTCTTCTAGATTAGCATATCATCAGATTCACCCCCAAACCAATCAGATCCTCCTCAGAGACGGGAGAGCAAGAGCTAGACACATGCCCCAAACTGTCCTTCCCCTGAGTACCCCCCGGCTTCTGCATGGCTGTTGCTAATATATTGGGGTGCAGGGTCCTATTGCCTGTGCTCTTCCTAAGACTCCTCCCGCCAGGGAAGAACGCTCTCTCCTCCACCACTGGTGTCCAAGGAACATTCGCAGTGGGGTCACGGAATCCATCAGGATCCCCGCCTGAAAGTCAGCTTACCTTGTGGGCGAGCGTGTCTCTAGGCCTCTCTCCCTCTCTCGGAAGCCCCCCTTCTCCTTTCTGGAGAGAGAACGGCTTCTCCCCTCCCAGTACCCACTACCGTCAGCATCCACCTAACCCTCCAGGTCTCCTCTCTCTCAGCCCCACCACAGACGCTTCCTAAGCCTTTCACCTGATCTCCCCACATCCTGCGGGCAGCTTTGTGACCCAATGGCAGCAACTGTCCCACACCTTTCCCCTTAGGCACGTTCAGACGTGTCCCAGATAGTCCCTGCGAGCCTCTCCAGAGCCACCTCCACCCTTTTCCACCCCGCTCTATGCCTTGGACGCCTGAGGCTCCCTTGCCCGCTGGCTGTGACAGTGGGCCAATGGGAGGTTCCAGAAGGAGATCAGGTGGGAGGACAGCGAGGTCAGAGTACGAGCTACTCTGGTTTCATCCCCACCCAGCACCGCAAGTTGGGCGCCTCCTTCTACTCTGGGTTACAGTTCTTACTAGATGCCTTCTCCTCTGAGGCACGCTCCCTGGGTTCCCCGTAGCTGGTCTCCTGCATTTCCATTCAGGCCTAGGGGGTAATGGCCCCCCGGGTTACCAGCCCCAGGGTACCGCAGTATCCCTCCCTGGCTCCCCGAAACTTGCCCCCCACTTTGTAAACATTTCCTTGATTAAACTGTTCAAATACCCAGATTGAGTGTGTCATCTCCCTCCTGCCAGGACCCTGACTGATAACAAGAGACGTTTCCAAACAGCGATGAAAGCTTTTTGCTAATTTAATCCAAATTAATGTGACAAATACTGACGGAGTGCCTACTGTGTGCCTGGTCCTGTTCTCTGCCCTGAGGGTTACGGCCGTGAACGAAACAGAAAAATTGTTCGCCTTCTCAGAATTGCATTTATCTAATGGGGGAAGATAAATAATTTTAAAAGTAAGTAAGCGAACGAGATGGCATATGAGCAGGTGATGAGAGCTATGAGTAAAAGGTGAAGCAGGCGAAGCAAGGAGGGCACGGCGGGGGCTGGCAGGCCCGCGAGGCAGTCGTGTATGCGGTGCCCAGGGAAGGGGCCGTGGGAAGAGTGTGGACCAGAACGCAGTTGGGGCCCAGCGAAGCACAGAGTGATACACGACTAGAGGGTTTACAACCAAGTTACGAACAACAGGTTATGCATTGTCTCTAGGATCAAACTTAAGATCGTAGACCTAAACGATGCAGAACCAAAATTAAGATCAACATTTGCACATCTCTACGTGATTCTTGATGATACACAGATAACAGATTAACCATCTTCTTTTCAAGTATCTTTAGTACAAGGCTGTGGAGTGGACATGAAGATATATACGCTCTACTGACCCCTCATCGAAGAAGGACTTGTTGCCACAGCTACGGAGAGTTTGTTCTGTCCACAGACACCTTCCAGCTCTCAGCTCTTGCAGGGGTTGTCTTAGCCTCAGGGAACTGACTAGCCCTAGGCCATGCCCTTAAAATTGTTAAGTGAATAAATACACAGATTGTGCAAAAACCATGAATCCCCAGAATAACCATTTCGATGGAAGAGATCATTAGCAATTAGCATGGTAAACTGATTAAGTTTTATAAGAATAAATGCAGAGTTCTGAAAGCAGATCCAAAACACCCACAACGCATCTCAGAAGCACATTGAATACAGAAATTTAACAATTGCCCTTGACCGTGGACTCCCGAGTCAGCAGCCAGCTGATGAGCTTGCGTGGGAGTCCGTGCAGGCTCGGGGTGCACGATGGAGGTAAAACGTCTGAAGAAGGTGCCGGGTCTGTTCAAGGGCCCGCCCGTCAAACCACAGGCGGACCATCACAGTCAGCCCTGGGCACCACCTGTAAGCAGCGAACCACCACCGAGGACGATTTAGAAACGAGGGGCCAGAAGAGCCAAGTGACTGAAAAGCTTTCCCGGGGAGGCTGGGGACGCGCGGCCTGTCGATCTGCACACTTGCAGCAGGGAGTGGGGACTGCAGAATGGAGGCAGCCTTCGCACCTCAGAACAGTCGTTACGAGGAAGAGGGATTAGACTATGTCTCTCCCAAGAGAGAAAAACACGAAGACTCATGAATGGAATCTGTATTCTGTCAACGAAAATTAATTGGGAACCTGCCTGCAGCCAGTCGATACCTTGGCGGGCTGTGCAGAGCCGAGCAAAGCAGACAGCCTCCACCCTCGGGATTAGAGAAGAGACTGACGTTAAATGCAAAATCATGGCACAAAGGTACCTGGGGAGCGATGAAGGGCAAGTAGAAGGTGTGGTCAGGGCTTCCTAAGGTTTTAGGAAACGATCTGTCAGGATGGAATTCTTGCTTTGCGTTATATTACTTCATTTAGGAGTTCAGGGAATTGATAGAACAATGTTGTTGAAAATTTGTGAGTAAATGCGGGAATGGTATGAAGGTTGGGGAGCCCAATGAAGGTGCTAGAGCAGAAAATGAGGGAAGAGATGTTTCCGAAGGGGTTAAACTAAGGTGATGGCAATGGAGAGAAAGCATTATATTTAAGAGGAAAAATCTAAGTGACTTCAGGATATGTTGGGCAGATGTAAGACCTTCAGTGATTCACACTCTTTCCTCGTTTATTACCTGGAAGAAAACTGGTCGAAAATATGTTATAGTATCTGTAAAGAAAGTGTTTGTGGAGTCGATGAAACAAATTTGGAGGAAAGAGATTTGGAAGGGAACACTTAACCTACTTCAGAGAATAAACATTTTTAAAGACTTAGGTAGAGCCCCTCGTCGAAGCACTGCCGGGAGCTCTAGCTACAACGTGAAATCAATTTCTGAAGTTCAGACTTCTCACCGAGCCAAATGAGTCTTCATGTCACCATCACTTCTTCATTCAAAACATTTCATTTAACATTTCAAATGTGCGAGAAGCTGTGTGGGTTGCAAAGATGAATCAGGAAAGGACTTGTACAGAAGGAACAGGAATACAGACTGTGTCCTACCTTAAGGCCCTTGTGACAAGTACAAACCAAATGACCGAGGGCAAGAGTGAGGGTTTCATTTGCCCTGAAAGAATCGACACAGTAATGAGAGGGTTTGGAACGTGGGCTGGGCCAATTGGAATATTAAAATGTTAGGGGTAGTGCCTAGAAAATGTCGGTAGAATATTTAGGTAATGAAAACCTGAAAAGTAGAAAAATAAACAGTTCTTCCCCCAGGGCACCTCAGGTATCACAGATTCAACCAATCATGCAGCTGGGCAGGGCCTTAGAGGGCAACTTCAACCCCGCCACTTCTCATCACTGCCTCGCTGTCACTGGGTCATCTGAACCAGGACCTAGGACTGCGTTGGTCTTCCTACCACAGTAAAAGCAGGGAATCTTCTGACCTAATATCCAGGATTCTGACCATTACACCCTGTTTTGAGGTGCTCCTGAATTTCCTCTTGTCTATTTTCTCCTCTCCATCCCAGACAAGGAAAATGTGAGTGGAGCCTATACCCAGGCAGGACCAAGGACATGTGGGGTCACACACACAGAAAAGCAGCAGCAGGCATCGCTCTTGTTGCCAGGAGAGCTGGTCTCTATCCTTTTGTCCAGAAATACTAGGTGCTGTTCTTGCAAACGTTGTCCCAGAATCTCACACCCATTCTTTACAAATGTTAGTCAACTGTTGATGACTATTACTTTTGAGCTCTTTTCCCCCAATATTATCAAAAAGTTGAAATGATCTATCTATTCTTACCTTCTTAACTAATCCTACCCACTTGAAATTAAAAAAAAAAAAAAACAACAAAACTGTTCAGGATCAATAATAAAGGAGGACTAAACACAGACAGGACCCATGATCCTGACCTCATGACGGCTCTGTACTAGCCTGAGCTTTCCCGCCTCGATACTCGGGTGGTGACTACCCAGGGCTCCGAGTCCCACAGCCATCAGCTCTCCGGCAGCCATGTCTTTCTGCCAAAGCTGTCGCCTTTTGTCTGGTCCTGGGAGCTCCGTGCCTGCACTCCCTCGAGGGCCTCCTAAGGAGTTTCCCACGCTAAGAGATGGTTTCTTTAACTCATCACACCAAGTGCCAGTGCAAGATGGGGAGGTTCGCAGAACAACGACCACCTGTCATTTCTCACTAATGAGCTCTTTCACATTGGACTTTTCGGATATGAAACGGCACTGAAATTACTTACATCAGATAACTGAGTTGTAGTTAAAAGGTAGCTAGATTGCTAAAATAGCGTCGTGCCTGCTATAAGGAAACATAAATAAGAGCAGCAAAACGGGCTTACTACAAAATTAGCTTATTTCTGGACTCCGGGTCCATGTGTGGTTAAACGGGGGGCCTTTCCCGAGGAGCCCCCTCCCACAGCTGCTGTGCCCCCTCCATCCTCTGAGAGCCCCCGTCCAGGGGCAAGAAGAGGGTCACAGCACACCAGCAGGCGGACTGCAGGCCCCAGAGCAGAGATCCCGTGGGCTCTGTCCCTGGGGAGCGCGGGCCCCCAGAGAACCCACGTGAAGACGACGAATCCCCCCCAAAACGCAAGCTCCTCCTCTGGGCCTCGGAGAGGGGGGCATTGCCTTTCTGACGGGCCCGTGGCCCGTGCTCCCCGCCGCCCCTCCCTGGGCCCACGCTCTCCCCACGTGGACTCCTGCAGTAACAAGGCAGGTACCGGGACACGCGAGGAGAAAGGCCGCGTGACTTTCTGTGGAATTTCTCAGCTGTTTATTTTTCAGGATGAGCTCATTAGTATTAAGCAGAAAGGAGACTCTTACGTGATAATGAAGACCAACGTGGTAGCTTTCGAAATAGCTTGGAAGCTTAGGAGCAAACTTGCTCATGGGACAAGGCTGACTCGGTCCCCACTTAGACCCCACTTAAGTACTTGTTACCTGGCCAACACACCTAAGTGTGCGTACCAGAGACCGTGTGGCATGTGGCGCTCGCGTCTGCCTTGGCAGGGTCAGCTCCTCTGCCCCAACCCCCACTCACCAGGGGTGACCCCTGTCCTTACCCTGCGTCCTCGGCCCTGCTCACGGCCCCTGTGCAAAGCCCCTGGATGATGTATTGCACTGGAAGGGTCCAGGCTTCCAGCTGGGATGGTGCTGGGTTCAGATGCTACCCCTGCCCTTCACTGACGGTGAGTACGAGGGTGGGTTCGGTGACACCTGAGCCCAATAGTAAGTCCTCCCAGTGCTTGTTTTCACTGGAAGTCCCGGAGATGCTCAACACATGTCATTTCCCCTCAGCCATCCTGGCCAAAGCCGTCCTGCTAGGAGCTGGACGCCTACGTCCACAGCCTCTACCACTCTGGGGCTGTTGCTCTACGTCACTGACGGCAGGAACCCAGATCCCCCTTTGACCCTGCCTCCAAATGCACCCCTGCCCGCCGTCACCTGCAGGCACTCTCTAGCCACCACGTTGGACCCACTCCAATCCTGGATGTGAGTCATGATACAGGTCAAGGGCCCCTCGCTGCTCTGAGGAATTATAATTTAGAGTCCCAGCCAACATCCTCCTGTCCCCACCCACGCCCAACTTCACTTCCTCTGCCACCAGCCTGTGTTAAAGTTCCAGAACATTCCCTGTGAAGTCTTCAGTGAAAGATCCATTTTATGGAATGGCATTCTCCGACTTGGGCTACTGGGCCCCAGGGAGGTGCACATGGCAGCCAGCAAAAGAAAACACACTTATATCATTTGATTTAAAGGCTAAATGTGCTTTATTACGTTCTTTTGTTGTAGGACAAAGCCCTAACCAGAAAAAATAAATACATGTAAGTATGATATGAAGAGATGTTACAGCTATATAAGAAACCATCCAAATGCTATCTAATTAGGAAGAGTTATAAAAAAAATAGTAGTTAAATGCAGACATTCATGAGCCAAATGTTGTGGGTTTGAAACCTTTGAATCCATTGTGTCATTTGGGACAATTTATTTCATTGCTCTGCACTTCAGTTTGCTTATCTGTAAAATGGGGATAGTAATAGCCCCTGCCTCATAGCAATAATGCATTTAAAGCACCTGGGACAGCTTTGCCACACGGTAAGGGCAGGGTTGGGCATTACTCCTGATGGCGGAGGGTAGTCAGTGGGTGGACATCATCACAGTAAGATAGGAAATTCGGAAATTATCTCAAATGTGCACAATAAACAATGCAGAGTAACTAGCAGGAGTTCAATTTGTGCCCCCCCCCCCCATTCATATGTTGAAGTCCTAATCCCAGTAACATGAGGGTGACCGTGTCTGGCAATAGTGTTTTGCAGAAGTCATTACTTATTAATCACACTGGGGTGGGGGGAGGGCTCCTAATGCAATGTGACGGGGGTCATTGTGAAAAGGGGAAACGTGGACACAGATACACACGTAGACTGTCACATGAAGGAGAAGGTAGAAATCAGGGTGATGTACCTAAATACCTAAGAACGCCAAGACTACAAGCAAACCACCAGGAGCTGGGAGGGAACCGTCAAGACACCACCCCTGCTGACACCTTGACCTCAGCTTTAGCTTCCAGAACTGTGAGAGGGTCCATTCCTGTTGTTTAAGTCACCGAGTTTGCGGTACTACAGCAGCCCTGGTCCACAGTTTTAGTTGAGGTCAGTCAAGCAAGAGCCGCTTGTTGAAAACCTCAGGACACGGTGCAGGGTGCTGGGGCGGTGGGGGGGAAACCTGTCTGAGGCACCACCCCTGTGTTCAGGGTCTGGCACTCTAGCTGAGGGGGTAAACGCGTGTGTCCCCCCATGCACACACACACACAACTCGGTGCAAATCAATGCGCAACGAGCAGCTGGACAATCCCGTTCCGAGAGCTCAGAGCTCGGTCGTCAGGGAAGGTCCTGTCTGGAGAGGCTGCAGCTACCTTCCACACTGGTGGAAAGAGTTCAATTCCTGCAGAGTTCCGTAAAGCCCAAGAAACCCATCCTCAAGGACCCTGCGTGCCCCCTTTCCTTTTCTCGTGCATCCTTTGGGGTGTGTCTGTTCAATCCATCCTCATTCCCACGCACGTGTGAAATCTCTCCCTTTTTGTTCCTTCAACTTTCTTCGCAGAAAATGCTTCACAGCAACAAGCCCATTAGCTTTACAAATGCTGTCTGGAAGCCCAAGCAGAGCCATTGCTCTCTCAGATGGTGGGGAATTCGAAACTCTGAGGGATTTTTAAAAATCCCAATTTCTGGGCTATGCTGCCCAGATACGCTGAGCAGGGAGAGAAAGATGGGGGAGAGGGAGAAACTCTCCCCCCAACAGAAACAGGCAGCTTTTCCTGGAAGGCACCAACGCCACAACAGACAAACCAACACATAATAAGTATTCTTTCATTGAAATGGTAAGTCTCACTTGGGTAAGCAACACATTATGCACCACCCTGGTATAATAGAGCACACCACCCCTTGAACCACTCCCGCTAATACAATGTATTCAGTGCTCATGTGATTACACTTTTACAGCCTGTTAGCAAACACACACAACTGCAAAGTGCTGCTAATACAATGTGACAGAATCCTGTTATTACAAGAAGAAGTTGTCAGCACCGAGCAATTGATTTTCCCTCCTGCCTTCCCTGCTTCTGCCCACCCACCCCAGCGCTCCTGGAGACGTTTATTCTGTACTCTGGGCACAGCCCTCCCTCCGGCGTGCAGGGCAGGAATACGAAGACAACGAGTGTCAACTGGCTCCGAGGCATTGGGAGGGGACAAATCTGCCTTTGGGAATATCTTCTCCTCAACGTCTTCGCTGAAGCTTCTGGAACCCTTGCCCTCACTCCACAGCAGAAAGACCTGTTTTGGGTGGTGGTCGTACCATGCCCTGCCTATTTATTTTCCTCTTTTCTTTCCTTTCCTTCTTTCCATAACATAAAACGAGAGATGGCGTGACTGCATGAGGACCCCCACACTCCTGCGGATTCATTCCCAGGCGTTTTGAGGAGCGATGGAAGGAAGAAACGAGAAATACAGAATTGAGAAGAGAAACCGTTTGATTACGGCTTTGGTCAGTATATTCCTTGTGAACATGTACCTTCATTCCCGAGGTGACCACAGACATATTAAACAATGATGTCTTCCTGGAAACGAAGACAATTCTGTGGTTAGCCCGGGCAACCTAACTGAGAACCGTAGGACAGTACCACACAGTCGCATGGGACACAGAGATCGGGTAGTGACTGTACGTGCAGGTGAGAAAATCCGGGGGAGCTCCCTGATGGTGTAGTGGCTTAAGGCTTCGGCGCTGTCAGCGCTGCGGCCTGGGTTCGATTCCCAGCCAGGGAGCTACCCACATACCAAAAAGCAAAAAAAAAAAAAAAAAAAAGAAAATCCGGGCGTTAAGGCACTTACCTGCATTCCCACTATTTACTGGTTTTAGAGCTAAATCTAGACTTTTCTTTGCTGCTGCCGCGGTACTATACGGTGACTTTAAATGTAACCCACGTATCAGTACGTGTTACTGAATTAGCAAAAGGCCCCGAGTGCCTCGGTTTTCTGTTTCTTGGTGATAATGAAACAAAAAGTTTCACCTGTCCAGGTAGGTGCCAGGGAAAATAGATGAGTCCATGAAAATGCTTGATGGTCTAGACCACCGGTTCCCAAGGGGTGGCACGCGTACCCCCAGCGACACGTGCCGGGCCCTTCAGGGGTACGTGAGAGGCATCAGTAAGGGCAAAAATGCAAGTAAAGTAAGAAAATGCAAAACGTTAGTGATGGAGCAATAAATGATAAGTTTGAATCACCGTTCATGGCGACACTTCACAATTAGATGACATTAGTGAGTGATGACAGGTGACCCCAGCCCCCAAACAGCTCTGCTACCAGTCATTACGCAGTTTCAGAACAATCCATTTGGGACGCTTCTAGAACTTCCCCAAGCATGTAAATATTAACACGTTCGTAGCCAAACTGTTGGATCAGTTTAGTTACTAACTGAGTAGAAGTCAGTGCGTTGCCTTTATTCGTGATTCTTTTCAAGTAGTTGTCTTTACTTAATGTTTAAATACTTGATCATCATTATCAATATAATTAAATCTGTGGTTCATACTTTTAATGTAGTAATTTTTCTTTTCTAACTTATTACCCCATTTCTCCTATTTCACATTAAGATAGACACTGAAGAAAAGTGTCAGTATTTAAAAACAGCTGTTTTGTCAACAGTTTAGTGGTTAGCTGGGGGCAAGGGGAGGGGTGGGAGAAGAGGGAGAGGGGAGAGGACGGAGAGGGTGGGAGAGGAGGGAGGGTGTGGGAGAGGAGGGAGGAGGGGAGAGGAGGGAGGGGAGCCAAATACACGGTGATGGAAAGAGAACTGACTCTGGGTGGTGGACACATAAAGCAACACGTAGACGATGCACTGTAGGACTGTCCACCTGGCACCTGTGTAATTCTCGCTGGCCAATGTCACCCCAGTAAGTGTAACAATAAAATAAAGAGAAAAAAATAAAAACTGCTATTTTGAAAACGAGGGGTACAATTTATAGAACTGGGTTTTAAGGGATGCAACCGTGGGAGAAGGTTGGGCATCACCGCGCTGGACTTTATCTGCAGGAGAGCGTAAGGCACCAAGTGCGGGGGCTCACCCCTCGGTGGGCCAGGGCACTCTCATCCGTCACACACCGCCGGAATCCGGCAGGACGTGGGGACCGCACGGGGCTATCCAGGGACATCGGGGGTGCGTGGTAAGGAGAAATTCTTGGACCACACTATGATTAACGCAGCATTTCCCAAGCAGCCCCAAGCCGGAAACTCCTTCATGCAGCATCTCATAAACCGGGTCTGCAGCCCAGCACCGCGGGGAAGTCTGTCGGGAAGTTGAACGCCGGCCCCCAGCGTTGGAGTCCGGGCCGGCTCCGTCGCGCCCCGGGTTTCTCTGCCTCCGTCCCCACGGGCCAACTCAGATGCAAAGTCACTCGTTACTTTAATCCGGTTTGGACAGAACACACGGACGGGTCTGTCCTGCAAGGCGCATGAATTTTTCCCTATGACATCGGGGGTGTGCTGATAGCTTTCTAGTACCTACACCACCGTTCAAAGGCCTGGACACAAGAAGGACAGGCCGACACACACGTAGTCTGTCGTGTGGAAACGTAATTGCCTTGGGGAGAGAACAGTGCATCCATACGTGTCTATACGTGTCCACGTGTGTCCATACGTGTCCATACGTGTCCACGCATGTCCATATGTGTCCATGTGTGTCCATACGTGTCCACGTGTGTCCATACATGTCCATGTGTGTCCATGTGTGTCCATATGTGTCCATACATGTCCATACGTGTCCATATGTGTCCATACGTGTCCATGTGTGTCCACGTGTGTCCATGTGTGTCCATACATGTCCATGTGTGTCCATACATGTCCATATGTGTCCACATGTGTCCATACATGTCCATATGTGTCCATACATGTCCATATGTGTCCATACATGTCCATACGTGTCCACGTGTGTCCATGTGTGTCCATACATGTCCATGTGTGTCCATACGTGTCCATGTGTGTCCACGTGTGTCCATGTGTGTCCATACATGTCCATGTGTGTCCATACGTGTCCGTGTGTGTCCATATGTGTCCATACATGTCCATGTGTGTCCATGTGTGTCCATACGTGTCCATACGTGTCCCTTCAGGTCTACCACCTGTAGCGGGTGCAGCACGCCTACCTTAAGCAGGTTCACATGCCGGGGAGCCTGGGGCAAGTCGCTTGTCTACACCTCCGTTCCTCCTCCGTCAACTACTTTGATGTCATAGGGCTACTCTGAGGGCACAGCAAACAGCGTGTGTCCGTCCCACAGCGAGCGGCTCGCTCTTCCCCGGGACCCAGGCTGTCCCCGCTAGGATGTACCCGCACCTCGGGGCCCTCGTCTGCACACGGCCTAGATGAGCCAGACACGACACAGACAGTTCTTAAGAGGAGAACGTGCAATTCTTCCAGAAGAAATGGCCCCCGCCGGCGCGACACGGGGAACTCTGGATTTAACAACGTGAAGGCGCTCAGAAGTGACCTTCCCCGTAGAGAAGCTGTTGCAAACCCGAACAGTCACGATCGCGGTGAACTGACACACAAACTTCTCCCAAGGGCTTTGCGGGTTGTTGGTTGGTTGGCTGTTTGCCCTCGTCCCCTTGCCTTCCGGCCTCCGAGCGTGTAATTGCTGGGGGCGCTGGGGCTCAGTGTCCTGGTCCCCTTCTCCTCACTTCAGCCTCAGGGCGCTTTGCCAGGAGGCCTCGTGCACGTGTAGGTGGGCCCGAACCTCAGCTCTCCACGGAGGGCTTGGCTAGGTAAGACCGAGTCCTGATGGAATGATGCTCCTCCGCCCTCCCTCCCCTCCCTCCCCTCCCTCCCCTCTAGGCCCCCTGACTCTGTCGCCTTCCAATCGGGCATCCCCTCAGCCGTGTCCCCCCCCCACCCCCAATTCCAAGCTTCCCATATTCTTATCCTCTCCGATCCTGGGTGCACC